>JABCMJ010009277.1:0-18358 GCA_014822125.1 Arbutus unedo | reverse complement strand
GCAAGTAAAATAGAAGACTAAAAATGAGAAACAGAAAGAGTAAAATTTTTAACACGATGCTAAAATCTCATCTCAATAATTTTTCTGGGCAAAAACCCACCTCATACTCAAGGGCGGAATCAAAATTCAAGGTTTGCGAGGGCCGATTTTTTTTTTTTTTGAAAAAGGGCATGAGCCAAATGTAATTTGAAAGGCCAGAATATAATTTTTTTTTTTTTATAATTTTCAAAACTTATACCTAGGTCATAAATTCCTTTAAAATTTTTAAGAAATAGACAACCAGTATTTGAGCTCATAGAAATTCTATTTTTCTAATTTTCTTTTATTGTTTTGGGAAAATAAGTGAGAACCAGATCAAGTAGTTGACATGGTGATCTAGTAATTAGATCTTCTTTGTCCTATTTTTTTAAAACAATTTTATTTTATACTTTTAGGTCTTTTTTGTAATTTTGTTAAATTTGTATCAATTTTTTAGGATTAAGATAAAAAATAAAAATCCAGAGATACATAAAAATAAAAAATTATGAGCAATAGTTAAAAAAATTCACTAAAAAAAACTAATTAGAGACAGATAAACATTTAAATTATTTTCAACTTTTTAAATTCTTTTTCAATTTACATTAAGATATTTTTAGTTTCCTGACTCCACATCGAGACTAATATATTGAATATTTTGACTGAAAGATAACAAAATCACTAATAATAACATTATCAACTAAAAATATATATTAAATTAGTCTAAACTCTACTTAATTCTAAAATCTACCCGATTTCGTTGTAGTTTTGATTTTTCGGTGGTCAGTGATGGCTAGAAATGGAGGAGTATGAGCAGGGATGAAAACTACGTGAAAACCAGGGACGGCCCTCTAGAAATTTAAGAAAAAAAAAATTAGAACTTAGATATAAGTTTTAAAAATAATAAAAAAATTATATTTCAGCCCACCCAAATTATATTCGGCTCCTTATCTTTTCCAAAAAAAAATCCCGACCCCTTTAAACATCGAATCATGGTTCCACCTCTGAGGTGAGTTTTTGCCAAGAAAAAATATTGAGATGAAATTTTAACCTTGTGTGTAAAAAATGTTACTCCGTCTGACCTCAATACTAGCCATCTTTTTCTAAAAATTAATAAAATAAGTGTTTAGATTTCAATAAATTTATCTGTTTAAATGATTAATACAGTAAAAGTAGTAGGAAATAAGGTGCCAAATTGGAAATCAAATCCACCATTTTGAGAAGACATCTTTGTACAACTAACAAGATGGAAATAGTCATTTTTTGGGATGTTCATATAGATTTTTATTAGAAGTTTGGTGTATAACAAGGGAAGAGGCCCACCATACCAACTCAATCGGTAGTGATTCGAGATATCCTTCTCTATAAATAGAAAAATTGATATTTGTTCCAATGTTGAGAGAGAGAGAGAGTGTGTGTTCCAATGTTTTCCACCAGCAATAATATGCAAATTCTAATTAAGATGTCTTCGGAATATGCTAGACCATACTGAAAGTTCCAAATAAATAATCAGTAACCCACTTTTCATTGTCTTTTTTGTTTTTTGGTAAAATCCACTGATCTCCTCTGAGGTTTCTGACAACTACGGGAACCTCCCTTGAGGTTTCAAAAAATATAATTATTTTTCTTATTTTTAGTACTATTAAATTGTTACCACATGCCATTAGTTTCTTATTAACGCCGTTAATTTTTATTGCCGAAAGAAAAAAACACCTCTTAAGATACCCGTCTTAAGACTTTTTATCTTTTTTTTTAAATATGTTATATTTATTTATGTGTGCATTTAAATATATATTCAATAATTATATATGCGATTGTAAAATAATTTTTTAAATTAAAATTGTAAATATTTAAATAAAATTAAACTTAAGTTATATTTTTATCATGTTTGTACAAATAACTATACATCTTACCTATTAATAATTATTTTTTTACAAAAAAATATTTTAATTTATCACTTAATGTATATTGTTAAGTTTGCATTCTTTATGTATATTTAACCTAATAAAAATACATATATATTTTTAGCCTATCTTATAAAAAAAATGTTATTATTCCTATTTAACAGCCAAAAATTCAGGTTATTTAACAAAAGATTCGAACAAAAAGTTTCACCCTATCCAACGAAAAGCCATTAGCATAACCTATCAAACCAAAATTGGTTTAAAAAGCAGATCCCAACTGAACTCGGCCCAACGCCAGCAACACTATTTGGACATACCCACTTCTACTTCGTCGATGGAAAGACGATCTCTATTTGAATGCATAACGTTGCAACACGCGATGAGAACTCAAAATCCCCGGTTCCAGCTTCCAGAAATGACCTGTGAACCCAAGTTTAAGGTAACAAAGCCAGTTTCACCGCAGCTATTTATTGTTTGCATTAAAAACTGCTTAGAAAAACCTACAGTGCGCTCAGCAAATTATTTGGAGAATTCTAGCTGAAATCCCAAGACAGCATTATTTTGCCAAAATGAGTATTTTCCCTTGCCAGGAAAAGAACATCCCTGTAGCATTTAGGTACAACATGAAAAGGGCATTGCCCTTTCCAAGCTTCTCGTTGCTACATCCACTAAATCTTCTTTTCCTTCTACCTAGAAGGAAAAAAATATTTAGTGGAGGCAGCAAAAAGAAGCATAAGAATTGGAACTACCCTAATTACCACCGAAAAGGCTTCAAAAACAAAATAAAGGGTAAAAAAAAAAAGAACTTATTGTCTGGATTGACCTTCCCTTGTCTCTGTACAAAACCCAGTATTGGTAGAGAAACTACATAATTGGCAAGGTCTGATAGCTCCAGGAACTAATCTGCCGCTTGAGGCATACGCTCTGCAAAACAAAGCAAATACCCAAATATAACAAGTCAGGCAACCACGTTTCGACAAATCCAAAAACAAGTAGTAAGATAACCAAGATTGCAACTTAATTTGGCTACTTTCCTCTAATTTGAAGCAAGAAAATTTTTTTATGAACACAAAAAAACTTCACCGATTAGATACAGGCCTAACCTTCAGCATTAAATGCACAAAGCGGATGCTCTAAAATTAGGATCCATAGTACTAAGAGCATGTTGGATACGAGGTTTAGTACTGAGTTTGATAATGAAGCGGGATTGAAATTGGGATTGGTAATGAAGTGGGATAATGAATGAGGAGAAGGCTTCTTTCCTCTATGTTTGTTTTGCATGGGATTAGAGCATGGGGCAATTAATAACATGATTTTCTCAGAGAGCAGTGGGATTAAAATTAATGATTTCCACTTTTACCCTTACATGAAACTACTATTTGATGAGAGAGATATGGCATTCTCGTCAATGCATAGATGGCCAATCCGCCCATCTTGGGAGGCTAACAATCCAATGGTACTTCAAGTACTAAACCATTTTGCCAAACCCAACAAAGGATTAAAATCCCCAAACCTTGTATGAAACATGCCTTGAGGCTGCTTTTCAAAAAAAAAACATGCCTTGAGGGTATTAGGCCTAGTTATGACTTCTCATCAATCTACATAATAATGAGCATTCGCCAATCTTTTGCATTATTTAATTTTTCTTCATCGCCATTTTCTTCAAACTAGTCGATTGCATTGGAAATAAGAAAAGAAAAAGTTGGACAATAACATACCATTTAACCATTTTAACTGGTAGGTTTTTGCTCTTTGAGGAGCAATTACCTCCAGAGCATGATGTATGCACTTGTGGTATGAGAAGTCTTCAACTGTTCCATCAGCTCTCACCAATATAAAGCAGCGGGCCTTGTCATGCTCAGAGTGATAACCAACCTACATATACGTGATTCAGATTTGTAAGGATGCAAATTTTAGTTACCAAAGCACAAATGGCCCTTCCAATAAAACAAAACAACCATCCTTGGAAACTTCATTTGTTACTTGCAGAGATGAGGGAAGTAGATTGTTTAATTGCAAAAAAGGTGAATCTGCAAAGTTGGCTCTATGTTGAAAGCGAAAAAAACAACAGCAGTGAATGTGCCTCGTTCTCGGATCAACAATGGGGAGGAAAGGTGGCCACAAGATTTTGGATAAGTAAATCAGAATGATGTTTAGTCCGAGCTTTTTACCTTCAACCTTGGATATTTGAACATGATATAAAACTAAAATACTGGACACTGATAGATGCAATCGTAAAAACATAGGTTTCAGAGTACCATACGAGTTCACATTATGCAATTATAGAAAAGCTTAGGTCTGTAGCCAATCTGATCCAAGGCACAATCTATCCCTCCACTCTGGTTATGTGGAGCACCACTTGATATCAAGATGTACACTAATGGAATGGCGGTTCACTGACAGAAACAAAACTTGAATTCCTCATAGAGTTTCCATGTAGGGGTTGTAGCCTTCGCTCCATCTTTCGTGCAAAGTGCACGCTAAAAGTTAGATAAAGACAAAATATCTATCAACAGAATCGCGGTGGCACAGACATGGTTGATAGGTCTGCTAGCGGGTCCATGTAAATATCAGAACTTCACATTTCTATTAGTCTCCAAGATACTTTCACTTTTTTTCCTCGTTGTAAAGTTGAGATACTTCACTTTATTACTCACATCTAAAAAATGCTCCAAAAGATTGTAAGAGATCAATATGGCAAAAGGATCAACAACATTAAACTCCTGTGGCAGTAAATGCGCCGGAAGTTTAGATGATGTTTTCTTCCAATGTATCTTCCACAAGTTTCCATTTAGTTATCATTTTTTTTATTTACCTGTATTTCCTGAGCTCCAGTTCCAATCTTCTCACTTCTTCGAGGGTGAAAATATAAGGCCATCATTGCTATAGATTTGTCCACTTCACTCAACCGACGATTGATAGGATAACTACATCCATGAAAAGAATAACACCAAAATGAAGATAACAGTTCTTAAGAACTGGCAGACATCATTAAAATGGACTATACAAGCAACATCAAGGACCAACTGGAAATGGTGAAGAGGCGCAACATGGTGAAGCAACAGGGAAATGATGAGAAGATTCAGGGTTAATATTACTTGTGCTGTTCAAGCTTGATGCTGGGTAATAGCACAAAGCGCTTCTTGCGGACTTAGCCATACTACTTAAGAACACAATCAACTCTTTAAGTGCGCATGAAGACAATTTACATACTCAAAGATTCAACAAAATCACATCAATAAGACTCTGCATCCGACCAACTTCATGGGTGAAGAAAGCACTGAGGCAATGAAATAACAGAAATACAAGTTAAATATCATTTTTTAGCATGGGGGAATATTTTGAGGAATTAAATCCTGTCGAGCTAGAAAGTTTCCACTAGAATAGCTCGAAAATCTGACTGGATCCATCGAGAAGAAATTGCCCACCAACTAATTGGGTCAATAAATACACAACCTAAAGCCTAAAGAAGCCTCAGTGTCCTAGTTGGCTGTCACAACAATGCGTAAATTGCTTCACACTAGGATCCATAACTCCCGTTTGGAGGCATCCGAGTATTCCATACTTGCAAAGAGATCAAACGCTTATGCACCCAGTAAATTGATTTCGAAATATATACCTGAGAAGCCACCCAGTAATCTTAAATTGGAGCGACTGGAATGAATCTTGGAGGGGACACTAACAGGAAGTTATTCAAATATTTCATGGGCTATGAGACCATGATACCCATGACAAGCAATCTCAATACTCACATTCTAAGACAAGGAAAGCCAATCTACAGAGTGAACAAGTAGTAACAACACTACAGCCCAAAATTATACAAGATAGAAGTATTTAATTCTACTGAGATAGAATCTTGTACAAAAGGAATAACCAACGAGAAGTGAACCATTTAAAGACAAAACCTTGTTTTGTGCATATGTACAATCATCAACTACGTTAATCCACCAGTACTCACTAATACAATGTTCTATACAGAAGAACAGAACCTCAAAAGAGAAATAACTTACTTGTGCAGCATATACTTCAATGCTTGAGACAACCTCAGAATGTCTTTCAGTGTTATAAACTTCCTCAAGATCATTTTTGATATTTCCAAATTTTTCCTCCCTTTAAGGAAAATTTCACCAGATGTGCAAAGTGGCCGAGGCATGCACTTGTCGAAGATGAAATCATGTTCAGTGGGTACCTTGACCTTTACATTCTGTTCATGAGAATTGACATGGCTACCCAACAGTTTGTAGATCTCTTCAGGTTTAGGGAGTTCGTGCCCCTGACACACAGATAGACATGCAGAGAACCATATCATTTGCGGGAAAATGAATTTCCACCCCAAGACCGTATGGACTGGAAAGGGCACAAAAGGCACATAGATGAACCACAAATATCAAGTCATGCCAGTGAGTGAAAAAAACAGCCATAAAAATTGACTTGTCTAATCATGTTCATGCCAAGCAGCTGATTAGAGGAAATAATGGGTACCTAAAAATAGACTCAATATATTGTCATGTGGAAAATGTCGTAGCGTTAAACAATCTAACCATTTACGTACGTGTTAGATATGTTGGATATCTTGGATAGAGTTAAACAAATCAACCACATAGACCTTTAGCTCCAACACAAATTTCAAAATTTAGGGTACACTTTGACAAGATTGGAAGCCATGCTGAATGTCTAAATTTTAATGCTAAAGCCATCCTGGCTGTAAAAAGAGCAAACCTCCACAATCTTTTCACATGTGGATAACTATCTTATTGAAGAGTTGGCACATAATCTACCTTTCCAGAATATAAAATATCAAATGTTCCACCAGTCCCAATGGAAGGAGTTTTTCCCCATGACAATGCATCGACGCTCCCTTGAAGATCATCCAGGACTCCTTTCTTGGCAGCTTTAATCAGGCAATCAGCTGGATTCTGCCCAAAAAAAATGTTATGCTAACCAGTGGTCATATGCGAAATAATAGGATTGTTTTTATTTAAATCCATGAAAACAAGACGTACAGAAAAGCACGCTTGCATGAAGGGTGAAGAGACAGATGTGCGTTTTCTTTGCTCTGCCAACCCTTTTGCATTTAAGGCAATAAACTCTCCTGTAGCTGATAGACAATCTGCAGCAAGAAGCAAATGCTCCGGAAGTATAGTCTTGCCAACGTCAGATATTGCAGATTTCAACGTCTGCATTTGATGTTTCATTTCAGTAAGAAGAACTAATGATTGTCAAAACATGTGAATTTTTAAGCAAAAGGAGAAGCGGGAAAAAAAATCCTACGGTCAAAAAATGTTTCCGTGCAACATCTATTCCATACGCCGATGTCATATCATGTATATCATCTGGATGACTGCGTTCCCAGTCAATTAGTTCCATTATTTGGAGACAATTGTCCATAATGGCACTCCAGAATCTTTGTCGTTCACAGCTCTCGGACATAAAAACTCTCAAGCAGAGTTCACCATGAATACTTCTATGAGATCTTGACACATTCGGCCCATCTTTCCATATGATATCCACCTTTTTGAATTCCACGAACCCTGAAATAAATGTCAGAAGGTAAAGAAAACCAAGAGTTGTACTTGGCCTTCAAAGACTTCTTTCGGGTAAAAAAAGATGCTCAGGTAAAGTATATCACAACCATAGATTTTAGAACTATGTAATGATGATTTTAAAGAATGTGGGTTTTGAAATAAGTACGCTGTAAGGAGGTCACAATAATACTTACTGAAGAAAGCAAGAAGTTTGCACACAGAAGACTAGGAATCACTCATTTAATTGACGACAGAGAGGATCTACCAATAGTTATAGACTTTGGAAGATGCAAATGACATGTTTAACCAAACAAAACTATCCTCCCATATTCTTTCTTTGTTATCCTTTGTCCCTTACAGCTTGCCTCACCCATCATCTAGCTCTATTTACAACCATATCCTAGGACAATAAATTTACGAAGCTATTTAGCAGTTATTACTTGCTAAAATTTGAATACCTTATACACGTCTGCAATATAACTTTTTGGCATGTGGAGATTTTTGTACAATCAAGTAGTAAAATGATCATATAGAGTAATTTCAACCGTAGATGTACCCGTAAATTTACTATAGATGTAGCTATACTTGTAAAAAAAAAAAACTAGATGCCTACAATGTGATGTGAATTGTCTCTTTTTTTTTTTTTAACAAACGTTCTCCTAGTGGTTGAATAAATTTTCTCTAAAGGGTATGAAAGAGGATGTTGCCACCAGATTAGATTTGTCTGTTTGAAGATTTTTGCATCCTCAAGTTATCCTAGAACAATTCACACATAAGCTAACACAATCCTCTCTCAAGTGATGAGCCTAAACAAGTATTTAAAACAAAACATAGAACAATGGAGGGTAGATGAATCTAGCATGAGCAAAAAAGCCAAAGAACTCAAAAGCTGGAGTGGATTTGTAGTCCTTGGATCACAAATAACCTTTTACAACTGTTCCCAGAAGGAATGGTATCACCATGTCTCGAAGGTTATCAATTTTTACACCCGGGTTCTTGGAGCCTTCGACTACTTTGACTGCAATGCAAAATGTAGCATTATTTTCTTTCTGCATGTTAATTACAGAACAGTTCCTGCAAAATAAATAAACAAGGTTAAAAGTGGGAAACAAAGCTCCAGTCAAGAATACCCAAGCTTTCATGTAATAACTTGGAATGTGGTTGTATGATAAAAAGTAAAAGTTTGCTTATAGTTAAAAAAAGCAACTTACACTCTTTTTATTTGCAATCTAGGAAGATTAGTTTTTGATCTGGTACTAGCAGACTTCCAATTCATGTCCAGGGCATCAATAATAGAATTAATTCTTAATCTTCTCCTCTTTGCCATCTCCTGAAAAGGAACACTTTTATAGGAGAAAGTGGCTCTTGTTTAGATGCCAGTAATTTATATGTTTTAACAGAGACTAATACCTTGCTTATATGGAAGTGGCAAACCCAAGGACATATATGCTTACGTCTACAAGCCTTCTTGGAGAAGCTAATACACACAGGAACTTCAATTAGACAGCAAGTAGATACTATCGGAATTGACAAAAGGTTAAAAGTGGAAAATATAAAAGGATTGAATGGAGCGAAAACTTACACTATCATGGAAGTAGAAACAATGTCAGAAAAGAGTAGCCTCTCCAAATGAGACTGGACCTCTAAAGCTGCATACTCAAAACCATGAGTCCATCTCCCTAGTTTCTTGGACAAATATAGTGATGCAGTTTTCTCACCGCTCTTTTTTTTCACACCACACTCGAGGACTTTCTGCACAATAAAAATAGGATGTTGGGAGACCATGCCAAGCATTCTGAGAACTACAAACTAATGGCTGATGAAACAAAGACATAAAATACCCTGCTGCCATGTAGATTAAAATATATACTAATTGCTTCTTAAAAAGCATTCTCAAATCAATGAGAGAGAGTATGGCTAAGAGAGGCGGGGCATTGTTATAATTAAGAACTTAACTGCCCCTTCAACATCTTGAACTGTCAAGAGTTATCAGTTTCTTTGGAAAATACCAGCAATAACCAAACAGGAGATTCAGTTCACATTTAAGCCACATGAAGACGCATCAGCTTCAGTTGGAAAAAGCATCTAAGAACATCAAAGTTGCAAGCAAATTTTCAAAGGCAACAAAAACAAAAGGTCCTGACTTTTATCCATTAGATTGCTTCAGGCGTTTGTCAGATATAGGAACAGTGAGTAGGTTCATCCCATTACTCTATTGGATTTAATAGATGTTACATAGACTTCATGTCTGAGTGTTGTATTCATCGCCCTTTCATATCAATGATTGGAGAGAGAGAGAGAGAGCACCTTTAGATTTAGCAGTGGTGATGATTCAAGTGCACTAATCGGCTGGTCTAAAGCACTGTAAGCTGCCTCGGAAAGGGCACAAGCAGCCAAAGAACCAACAGGCTCGCAGCCCATGGCACGACTATCGTACGTGCTATCCCGGAAGGAACCATCAGTAGCATTACTTGAAGCCACCGTGTCCTCGATACAATAAGAGAACTGAATGAGTTGATTCCCATAAGCATTTCTCACAGTTCCATCATATCCAAGGTACAAATCACGCATGAAAAACATAAGCCTCCGATTCAAAGTCCCTGGGAGATCGGCATTGTCACTGAATGAAATATCACGAGCGGTTACCGAATGAACAAAACATTCTAGAGGATTCAAGCCAGAGAGGAAGGAGTTTTCAACAGTGGCGGATGGAATGTAACGCCCGGAACATTCTGGAATATCACTAGAAGCATATGCCTTGTGATCGTTCCACGCAGTACAAGAAAGCTGATGTGGCATTCTGAAAGATAATGGAACCAATGAATGCTGCAAACCCAAACACATGCTGTGCTGGACTAACCTCAACAAATTGCCTTTACTTCCAGCCTTCAACATGGCTAATAACGAATTTTCCTTGCTTGCATACTGGTATACTAGGTTTTGAATGTCCCAGAAGACTTGTTTAAACGCAGAAGCAGAAACTCGACTAAGGGCAGCTGATTTCTGTTTCTCACAACACATGTGCTCCGCTCCAAAATTCACAGAATCCAGACCTTCTTCTGTTCCAACAAGGAAATCCCGCTGGGAATCTACCATCAACAGTTTGATGTGAGAGATCCTCTCTGCTTCTTGCAAACCATAAGATACTTCACCAATCATATTTTTCCGTGAGGATGAATCAGAGGAGAGGTAAAGGTCAGATAATGAAACGCTCAAGCCCCTCATTGACAACCACTCGCATAGAACATTCTGAGCTGCATGAAGGAAGTCAATAGATTTTTCTTGACAATGTTTTACAAGACACTGTAAAAGGTTTCCATCGGTGTCACGTAGCCAATTTGACATGTCAGAGGAAGACAAAAGCTCACCCTTGCTAATACGAACATCATTTGATGGAAAGACGTAATCGAAATCTGGAGGAAGAAGCAAGCTGACCAATTGCTTTCCAGACCAGAAAACTTTATTTGGTGAAGCAGCTTTTGCAAAAGATGCTTTTGCAATGGCTGGAAATTGCAACTGATTAGGACAGAACATTTGCAGCTGCTGCATTTGGCGAAGGCTCAAGAGCACCCCATCCTCCATGACCAAATGAGCTGCGGTTAAACTATCTTGACTTAGTGAAAGGAGGGGTCTTCCACTCTGCCCGTTAATCAACTGCTTGTCCAAAGCAACAAGCTCTTGGAGCTCAGTTCTGGTGTCAATTGATTGAGGAACATAACCGTGTATGCAATCACCATCGAAATCCCCTCGAAAAGGAGAACAGACGAGCGGGTTAATTGACAAAACTGAGTTTATCGGAAGCACCTTCACAGATAGAGCGATGAAGGAGTGCTGGTGAATAGACGGTGGCCTGTTTATTAACACAACATCACCGTCATTCAGTGACCTGTACACAGTGTCTCCAATCTGAAGCTTTCCCATAGAGTTTACTGGAACAAGTTGATCTTTTCTCCGGACATAAATCTCTCCCTTTTCAAGAATCCTTAGATTAGAGCAAGTGTTCAGTTTCTCCCAGTTCCACGAGTTCAAATGCTCAGAGATCTGCAACCTCTCCGCAATATGACATGGCACGCCGATTTCACTTAGTTTTATGTTTGGATCGCCAACTATAACCATGCGGAAGGCATGATCACTTCGCTTCCCCAGAAGTAGTTCTTTGATATGCTTCAGACCGGATGTATTGTTACCAGTAGAACCATAATCTGGAGTTGATGGCTTTTCAGCACGTATCTGAGGGATTAAAAGGATAACTGAGAACAATATGCATAAGGTCATTTTGGCTTGAAAATATAGAGGGTAACATAAAATTTTGCTTACCTTGGAACTTTTTAGGCCGTCAAGAACCCGTGAGCTCAACTCATTGGCTGTCCCTCTGAAATCAACCATCTTTTTGAAAATCCTTGTTCGGTCATCCTAAGTGTTAATGAAGTAAAAGCATAAGATTAAAGATAGAAAAGAAAAGAGGAATTCAAGTTGATCTCATATCAACTGAGATGGAAAGAGCACAAAAAGAAATCCGATTTACTTACAAAGACCACATGATGCCCGAATTCTGTCACACGATGACAGTTGGGAGTTATGAGGAAACAGTTGAGAAAGAGTGGATTCTTTTTAAAAATAGCAGACTCTTTAATGAACTGTGGATCAACATCTTTTAGCATATGGTACACCTGAAGACAATACAGGTACCACTTTATAAATGCTTCCATGTTATATGAAAGAAAAGTCAAACAAAGGAAAAAAGAGTAGTACTTCAAGGTTTAGCTAGCACCCATACTAGAATAAAATACTATCTGAATTAAGTCCATCAACCATAATGCAATGATGCATTGAACATATTTTCAAGAACAAATAGGTAAATCAGATACAACAAGACAGAACAGTCAAGGAATAAAGAAAAGGAGTCACTCATGGATTAATTATTCTGTAGATATGCTACCTGGGCATGTGACAGAACTCTTTTGGTTGGTTTCATAGAACTTTCATCTAGTTGTACATCTCTTGGAATTATATCCCAATAATCAGCCGCTAAATTTTCAACAGAACTTTTATTTGGAGACTTCTTTGACACCTTCTCCACCACTTCTACTATAATAGCAGTCTTTCCAAACACATCAGTTGAGGAAACTTTAAAAATCATTTGAGGATATTGTTCTCTGAACCTTCCCTGTTGAACAAATATGAGTACAGAAATAACACAGGCAAAAGGAACAAAATGCTTGACAACACCAAGATTGTCTTACATTGCAATATTTGCACTTTTGCTTTGAACCAGCCCCCTGGCATTCAAACCAAGATAAAAAGAGCAATATATCAGCAAGCTAATGACTAGAAACCCAATTATTTGACTCGATGCAAATATATTATCAATTGAGCATTGATAAAACAAGCCGAAATCATCTATATGTAGAATTTTCCACATTTATGTATAGGACAAGGAAAAACTCGAATTTGGTTCAACTACAAGTGCAAAGACCAAATTCAGTCTTCTATTAAAATAGTACCATTACTAAGGCAAATCTCGTCACTCCAAGTAAAAATTATGAGGGCATACGTGCCAGCACTAATTTTTATCATTTCAAAGGAAAAGCTGATTGCCAGCATATCTAGTTAGATTCCTGCAGCTTTTGTGGATTCCAAATTCATGTTCAATAAAAGCACTAGTGGGTAACCAAAGAGAAAGCATGTTTATTTGACTTGGACTAATTCTGTTATATTTTATTGGTGGTTGATTACAGAAAACGGTCATTTTAGCTTTTACATGTAAGATGACACAAAATGAATACCTAAAATATACACATCTAAAATGCACATGATACATGCACCTGACCTAATACAAACATTAATCTCCACCATAAATCCCCCAGCTCCACAATGTTTTTCAAAAGCAGAGCAATAACTAAGAAACAGAAGGAAACCAACAAATAGAAAACCAAACAAGGAAAATACCATCCAAAAAAGGTCTAAGTAATAAAAAAGCATCCTGATGAATCTGCAACGAAGTAAGTTGATAATTATAATTTCCTTGTTATTGTATCAGCTTTAACATTAAGCACAAGATGAAATCCACACCTTGACCTTGCTACGCTTAACGGATTTACATCCAGGGCAAATTCTATTCAAAACTTGAGCAGTTTCCGCTATGAAGTATGGATGGAGTATCGTGAATGGGAATTTGATTACCCCAAAATGCCCTGTGCAAAAGTAAAATTTATAGCATTCACGTAACAGGTTAAGAACCACGAATTCATCAAAAATTCAATCGTTGTAAAGTTCTCCATTGCACCTTCGCAACTTCTTACGTCCTTGGCACCACAGGTGGGGCATTGAGAGGTTGGATTTGGCATTCCCAACCGCGGATCTGTAACCTCATTTGCTGCTTCAATTGATAAAACTGATACTTTCTCCTGATACAGTATTATCATACCATGTCAATATGCTTCCATGAAAAATTGGTTAAACCACTTATCCTAGCTGAATTACAATGTTACTAACGACCTCACTTCTTGTATATCATAGCTAACGGCAACAAAAACAACAACAATTGAAAGAAGCAAGCAGCTGAAGGTACATCAGACAAACTGAAGTGAAAAGTATGCACAGAAGTTACTCCACATAAACTTAACAGATACTCACAGCTACAATGTCATTTAAAATACTGAAGTTTATGCCAGTCAGGATCCCAGATGGCACTTGTTGCTCTGACCCCAATGGATTGTCCATTGAAGCCCAATTCCTTCAGCTACAAATTAAGCAACCTACATAATAAATGCCAGAAGCATTAAAAATGACAACTGAATAGTGAAAGTTCTCTGAGTTAAGACAATAAACTAAATACTATAATTAGTAACTCCAAATTGGTTCAAAAAGGCACACGGGTATGCTCAGAGGAACTGTTTGTTCTAAACCCAGCATGACACCAACATGAACGCACAACGTGTCAAAATTCAAACTGTAGGGTGCGTGCTATTACACAGACACTTATCAAGATGAACAACTTAAAAATATTCATAAACAGAATGGAAAACAAGACAAATTGTTTGTTGTAGTTGTGCTCAAGACACGTACAACTAGACCTGCAAGAAGCACAAAGAAACTTCTTAAATTAGATATTTAAGCCTGTTGGAATTTGCACCATAGAATTAAGTCTCTTCCGCTTGAGATCAAACAACCTTTTCACCCAGTACCTATCAAAAAGAAAATAATTGTCTGTGAAATATTCTATCAGAAGGCCGGCAAGAACAATTGTAAAGACTTCAATAAAAGACTGTCAAAGGTAAAACATCACAGTGAACTCAACATTCTAAACCCAGATGTGCATGTGTGAGTAGTGTACCATCAATTAGAAAGGAAATCCTCTAATCACTTCAGACTGTCAACATCTCATATCTTCTGCTTTCTTCAATCCTTCTGCAATATTCTCCACTTTGAATTTTCAGAAACCACATAAAGCAAGTGAACAGCGGTGGTGTAAGTACATGTTTAGAAAGTGCAAACTTCAAACAAAGTACATGGTTCAGAAGTGTTAACCGTTCTTTCTAGTTCAGGTTTTTCTACCTAAAATTTCAGCGGCTTCAGCAACAGATAGGGTTAAAAAAACGAATTACACTACTTGAACTCAACTCATGTTCTGGTCATCAAAAGCTCATCCAATATTGTCCCATTTTGTAAACAAACAAAGAAAGAATATATTTTGAGATCATTAAGTAAAGAATATATTTTGAGATCATTAATAAAAGAAAACGTTTTGAGATCATTAATAATTTAAGTTCAGCTCAAACTCGGCTCGATAAGCCCATATGCACCTAAAATTGTACAGAAAAACATGCTACTCGAGCCAGGAACACCTAAAATAACAAACGCAAGCTTAAATACACATAGTTGAAGCTCAAACGTGAAGCTCGTTAGGTTTTCAATCCAAGCTTGGATAACCTATTACTTGACTCAATTCGGATCATTAAGAACCGTAGCCAATTATGAGGTTCCCATCTATCTTCTCATTGATGGTCCCGATTATCAATCAAGTGTTCGGAAATATAGTCTCTCACTCAATCATGTTCATGTGAATTCAGTAAATTGTATTTGATTCACATCAAGGGGTTAAGGGTGACACTTAAGTACAAGAACGTTGTGTAGATAAGTATTAAGGCTGACATTTTAAGAGACATGGACCGGTGACACTGGTATAGTTCAAGTGCATCATTGATTTATCACTCACGTGGGCCAATCAATGGGAGCATCGCGAGATTGGGGGTTTGGGGGGGTGGGGTTGGAACCTCATATTCTCTGGTCGCACCCTATAGTGACCAATTTGTCACGGAAGCATGATGAGATTATGTGGATGAGAATGTCTTGATCCCCCATCGGTGTTTTAGGATGAACCACTATAAAAACCCTAGTCCAAGTGGCTCTTATAAGGTCCATTTCTTTTAGGAAACCCGGGCCATTTATAGATTCGCTGTAAAAGATATATGATTTCAACAAAACTTGACCTTGTGTGATGATCAATTCGAATACATTCGTTATCAATTAAATTTGAAACTTGCAGATTGAAATTAGGAGTGAGAAAATAGATGTAGTCAGTGGACTTCGCTCACGATTGCCAAAAAAATAAGCTTAAAATAAACTAGACCGTTTGTGTGATGATCAATTCAAATACATTCATTATCAACTAATGTTGAAAGTTGAAATTTTCAGATTGAAATTCAGAGTGAGAAAATAGATGTAGTCAGTGGACTCCTCACAAGATTACCAAAAATATAAGTTTAAAATATGGAGTGGCACTATTATAGGAAAATGGTTCCCGAGATGTATGTGGGTGTAAGATTGGAATGCGGCTCTATAACAATGTACATCTACCAGACAAATTCCTTTGCAATCGATCAAACAAAAATCAATATTGTCAAATCGATCACTCGTGTAAAAGATAAAACAGAAACTAATGATTAATCAGTGTAACAAGGGACTGAGAACACGAGATTCGTTCCAGTGATCAAACATAATGCATAGCATCATAGAAACCTAATTGACACGTGGCAATTGGATGACAATCACAATACAAATTGCATCACCATATCAATACCTCATCAATACACAAAAGAGTATCATACGGGACATAATTAATATGCACATTGTTCAAAGAATCAATTTTTGGCCCTTCAACACACAATGCACAACCGACAGAGATATTTTTTGGATCGAACAAATTAATGAACACAATTGTCAAAGTGCCGGCAAATCATTATAACAAAGTACAACCACAAGTAATGATGAATCATTGTTACCTTTTACAACAACAAAAGTTTATCTAAAAATGGACATTACTGTATTCGACACGTGTGGTCCAACGAAAGATTCATAACACTGTCTGCATAGCAGCCGGTAAACACCATCATTTACTAACGCGTCAAGATAAAAATCATCACTGCGCACATGATTAATATACAAATTGCTCAAAGCCTCGGCTTTCATCCGTTCAAAACACAATCCCAAGTAATCAGAATATTTAATACAGCTGTCGAGAATCGACCAATCACTAACACAGAATCACAAAAACCACAATTAAAGACAAATCACTGTAACCAGAAAACGGAAAACACTTTTCCACCCTAATCGATCAAAACAACCGACACTAACTAATTGGCACGTGTCGTCAATTGATTTGACATTGATAACACTAAATGCATCCCAATCAGTATAAAACATCAACTGCTTATCCATCACCACAAAAATCAAAGTTCCCCAACAATCATCACTTGGGGCGTGATTGATATCCACATTGCTCAAAGAATCAATTTTTAGCCTCCAAAACACATAATCAATACACATGCAAAACAGTACGCTAGTACAACTTATGTAACTCCACGGTTCAGAATCAGATAGAATCAAATAACTTCAAATTGAATAAATCAATTAGCTCAATCTCCAACCAAAGTCACTAACCCACACTCGGGAATCCCCAACTTTATGAACCATAAACGCCCAAATTCATCATCGCATAAAAACAAGATATAGACATTCAGATACGAATGCACGTATATATATGTACACGCAAAAGGAAACCAAGCAGCAGCGAAATCAGACCTAATCAGAAAGGAATCGGACTCTAAAAGAATTTTTCAGAAAAAGTATTTGATCAAACAGATAAGCATGCAACCGTCAACAACAAAGATTAAAAAACAGAGACATTGGAAACAATAAAGTATATCGACATTAATTCTTGAGATTTTCCTAACCTCTTCTTGGTCCGTTGAGTGTCTCTTTACTCTGACTGACCACTGTTCGAAGGCAGAGAGAGAAGTAGAGAGAGACTTCACTCGGAAGAACTGGAGAAGTCTCTCTCTGTCCAGGGACTTAGATTAATAAACCAGCACAAGCAGTCTGAGAATATAAAAACGGACAAAAAGGTAAATCACGAGGGATTCGAGGGCATAAAGGCAGGAGTATCGGCTCCGTGGGGAAAAGCGGGATTATCATATACGTATAGGGTACATGAATGTCAAATCACGATTATATATATATATATACACACATAGAGAGAGAGAGAGAGAGAGTATACAGGGGTCGAGTATATAGCGCCGTCGTCACTCCTTTGGACTAAAAAAGACAAGCAGCTGAGTTCAAGAAGAAGAAACGGGGGAGACCTGGGCCATGACAAGGCTTATGTAGTTTTTTTTTCCTTCTTGTGTCAGAAAGTCTCGGGAAAGAAACCCTTCGTTTTCTGGATTAATTACGGTACTGACACTACATTGCCGTAACGGGGAGCTTCACAAGTTGACGCTTGTGTTTGTTAAACTTATGGGCTGATTGGATGAGAAATTATTTTTAGGGGATAAGTTATTGAGGGGGTATTATTTTTAAAGGGTTAGCTCATATTGATGTGATGTTTATAGAGGGGGTGATAAAAAATAGATA
>JABCMJ010009276.1:0-37211 GCA_014822125.1 Arbutus unedo | reverse complement strand
ATAGTATAATTTTATCCGCTTTAACCATTCAAATTCATAAACTTCCCAACAGGTCACACATCTTTCTATTACTACAGAACGAACATGCTTAATTGTGAAATTTTATTAAACTTTGACGTTCTCACAACTTTAAAAGGCTTTCTACAAAATAAAATTATAATCTATTATGTATAATACTAAATTTTACATCCACCAAACAATATAACTCTTAACTACTCATCCAAACAACCTCCCTCACACACAGCCTCGCAACTAACTCCCCAACGGAGTATTACAAGAGAGCATACTTCAGAAATGCAAGAGGACCCTCCAGATCTGTAAGAACACTTTGTAAAATTCGTTAGCGATATGCTGTACAAAAGTAGAACAAAGTAGGCAAAGAAAAACCCTCCAACAAAACATTAAAAAAAACACGAGGGGACCAACATAGGTCAAAAAGATCTTCAAGATTTAACAACTGAAACCAAGATTGACAGGTACAATAGTGTACAACCACTTTATAGATATACCATTGGGAACCAAAAACTAGGATAAAAGAGTTTGGCCAGTCAAATGAGAAACAAAGAGGTGTCATTTAGAAACTAAACTCAGTAACCTGAGAAAAACTACAATGTGAATCTCTATTGAATTGAAGGACAACTGAACATAACACATACAAGCTGAACACAGACGAAAAGTACAAGTAGCTAAGCTTGATTCTAACAAGCCCCAAAACAAATGTATGAAAGAAGAATCCCCCTTCTGATTCGACGATCAATATCCATCCACGTCAAAGCTCCCAAGACAATATTGCAAACTCAAAACTACTTGAACCAACAATCTCACGTGTGACAATGATAATCAACTACCCTTTACCTCTTTGCTACATTGATCAGCACAATAATACCCCCAAAAAATCAGGAGAAAATGGCAAGAGCAAAGGTACTGCAACCATATAGCAGAAAGGATCCGATGCTTCCCAGGTTTTCCTCAACATTATGACCAAAAAAGCAAAATTAGAACTCAGATCATGATAAACAAAGAGCAGAAAGAGGGGGGAAATTCATACCATCAAAACTACAAAGAGAATGGATTTTGCACAATCAACACCACATGAATTCGGGTTGAATGGTGAGAAAATTCTCATTGAAGGGCATATGTATACATACCAATTCTCAGTTTGACCTAACAACTGTCATATAAATTAAAACAACAAGATACCATGCTCCAACACAGAAATAATTGGGAAGTCATTTAATCTGTGCTCCAAACATAAGCCAACTCAAATCCCTCACTTCAACCTTTAGAGGTAACTTTTAGTTGGATGTACAGTGACACCTTGTCGCTAATAAGCATGTTCTTTTATTCTACCTCCATGGCCTAACACTGGATGGATTTAAGAAAATCTACAAATAATAAAAGAATCCACTAATCCAGTTGCTCCAAACAGTTACTGGAAAACCCAAACTACATAAATAAGCTCAACTACAAAACCTACTTAAAAATCAACCTCCTACATCCAACCGATCTGCACAGGTGGAATCAAAAAGTGACAAGAACTTCCACTGTTTCCTTTCATTGTTTCTGAACAATCCCTAATATAACAACACGTGAACCTTTGGACACTTACAACCCTAGCTCCAGATAAGAAGGCCCTCCGAAAGGAGTGAGTCTCGTTGCCACGAAGCAGAGATCGCAGTTTCTGGTCAGATGTAAACAGGTTTGACATCATTAGCCCCAAAACTTGCAGCGCAAACTGG
The DNA here is from genome assembly GCA_014822125.1 of Arbutus unedo. NCBI lineage: Eukaryota > Viridiplantae > Streptophyta > Magnoliopsida > Ericales > Ericaceae > Arbutus > Arbutus unedo. The sequence goes on along the minus strand of JABCMJ010009276.1, from coordinate 35,472 downwards.
GCACTTTCGATGGCGCGTTCCTAAAATTCTTTGAACGCAATCATTGCAAAACAGGTGGTAGCATTTTGTGAGAACAACCTGAAGAGCCAAACATTTATGAGCAACATCAACACATGCTACGGAGGAAAAACAATTGACAAATAATCAAGAAATCGAACATTTCCTTCATTTGTCATAAATGGAATAAGCATATTACACATTTTAAGCAATTTACTGTCCAGCAAATTCACTAAAACAAAAAGACATATCCTAGTGTTATCCTACGCTACATATGCGAAAACTTGAGACGCACTTATGGTTCCCAACTATCAGCCATACAGATCCCTAAAATACATGCCTTTACATCATTCTAACATGAAGGTAACACATAATCATATGAACTGAGACAAAAACTTGTGAGAAAATTTTAAGGAAACCGAAACAAAATATGAAAACATACTGATTATTGTACTTAAGAGGTAGTTCAGCTAATGCTAATGCCAATGCCAGGGAAGGAGATCTTATCGGAGAGATAGAAACCAAAGACATCCTACTAACGCAGCAGTAAACAAGGACTGCATGGGCACTACATACGCGGAACCAAGAAACACAAACTGGCATTTATATATGTAACGGAAGGTACAAACAAATTGCTAAGAGGCTATAGGACTCAAAATTACAATTTTTCTGGCAAAGGCCATTTTGTGCCCAAACAAATTATGACACTAATTCCTATGGCTCTAGGGAGTGGTGTGATGTGAAATCAGGTATATAAAACACCTACTATCTAAAGACATTTTCGTATACTCTAAAAAGAGAAGTCTTACACAACATGCTTCCTAAAGTACTCCTGTTCCCAACGTTATCCTTCTTTCTTTCCATAACAAGGCTAACTAGACAAACAATAGTCCAAAATGACATTCTTCAACAATCATACATGAAGTACTTTTCAAGATGCAGAACTTGGGTTCATAGTATAACTATCCACTTGTTTATTTGCACACATGACCTCTATATGCAGTACTTGGGTAGAACACAACTACGTGCCTGAGTCACCAGCTAGTGAGGATATCCAATAATGACTCTGAAAGTACACTAAATGCCCTTCTGCTTTATCGTCAACCATGACATAAGGACTCGGGTATGAGTGTTTCCCCAAACATCACCACTACATGAAATCTTTAGTAGCAAATGAGGATATGCATCCAAAGTTGGGCACGGTGATATATAATGTGATGTATTCCCGGCGCCCAAGGACTGTAGTTGCTGATTTGCACAGGAGGAAATGTGCTGGAGAAGCACACACAAGAATACAGTGAATATTTATCCAAAAAAAGAATACAGTGAATTGTAAGACTGTAGGCTGCACGGAAGTTAAATTGGCACATGATAACTGGTAGCCAGACCATCATAAGAAGCTCATAAAACCAGAGGGGAAGGATCACCACCAGAGCAGTACAACCGGGTACATCATTGATTTCCTACATCATATCCTAAAAACTTCATATTAATTAGATTCAAGTTCGAATCATTCTGGAATTCAAAAATCCAAACTCTAACAAACTGTCCAAGTGGGAAAGCTCATTAGGGAGGCATTTACGCGAACCCAATTCTGATGATCAGCCACACTGAGACTGAGACATGGCACAGACTCCGACAGGAAACAGCAGTGGGAATTTTCTGCCAGTTGAAATGATGGGTTACTTTTTCGTCTCGCTATCCATTCTACAGCACCTATTTTTGTTTCCCTTGTCAACACCCCCACCCCCACCCCCATCCCCACAAAAGTGAGGCACAACGCTTGGAATATGCTACCAATTAGACATTCACAAATCATCCGCACACCCATAAATGAAAACATTAAATACTTACCTCTTTCGGCTTTTCAAGGCAAATACTGCACTTCAGAATTTCCCTGTACTCTCTAAGCTCCTGCTGAAGCTTTCCAACCATTGAACCTTCCATTTGCGTCCTAAGATGAGAAACCTTTCTCCTCGCAACTTCTAATCCCTCTTCTAATCTTTTCTTGTCAAACCTAATTAAGAAAAGATTGTGGGTTCCCCATCTTTGCAGAGAAGCAAACAGAAGAAGAAGATAACAACTTCATTACCTCTCGTTCTTTAGCTCTATCTGCAGCTCAGCAAGATCCACTCGGCTTTTTTCAACCTTGGACTGTGATCTCTCCAGTGACCCTCTCAGTTGCTGAGATGATTTCCTCACATCAAACAATTTCTTGTCAATATTTTCCGAAGTGGCTATGCTCTGTGATCTATCTTCTGTACGCTTCTGAACTTGATCTGCGCACATTTTGAACTAACCACACAAAAATTACTGATTCAATTTTCATTTCCCAGGCTAAGGATAAGTTGATCTTCATTTTTTTTTTTTTTTGGTCCATAGCTAATTTGGAGGATTATTCAATTCTAAATGGAATTTCAAGACACCTGATCTTCAATTCTAGCAGCTTTCATGTCATAAAAATCAACAGACTCCTTGGCTTGTTGAAGTGCCTTCTCCATGGTTTGTTTCTCCCTGAGTAGAGCATCCCGAAGCTGTCTTGCCTGCACACCTTCTAGAACAAGCTGAAAAAAAGATCCAAAGCCAACCCAATCATCTTCTGGAAATAAGAATATAAACATACAAACAACCCATTATCTGGAACAACCATTACGAGAATGGAAGTAAAATAAGAACATGGGAAAGTCTTCAAAAGCAAACACAATCGCAAGGGTGTTGCAGCATTGAAATGAAGGCCATACTCCACTACAAATGTATATGAAGAATGAAATATAAATGACAGATCTGTCAATTGGTTCCAGACAAACCAAAAGACAGGAAGAGAGAAAGCCCTAGAAATACACATTCCATTTTGTGAACAACGGTATAATAATTACACAGCTACCATGTCATGATTTACCAAATGCATGGTGAACATATTAATAACCACGGATAAAAGAACAATGGACCCTTTTCCCTCTTTTCTTGTTGTTTCTTTCACCGTGCAGCTAGTCAAGGGTGCCTGACTCCCAGACATCAAGGTTCTGACAACCAACCCCCAACCAGGAACCAGTTGGCATACGGCATTGGTGGTATAAGGTAGAAATCATTAAAACTCCAAGAGGTAGCAACTTACCTCAATGACATCTTCCTGGTAAAAAACAGCACATCTCTTTTCATCTAGGAATTTAATCAAAAGGTGGAACACTGATATTGCTTTTGTAGACCTCACAAAAAAAAAGTGAAGAACAATATTGCCTTGACAATATGTGCAGGAATTATTATTTATTAACTTCCTGGTAATTTTCTTCAAGATACAAATGTAGATAAGGAGACCCAACCAGATAGCTGCTGTAATATCATTTTTAAAATACCACAATGACCATGATCGCTTCAAGTTTGAAACTGCAAATTCACATATAACCAGCTAAAGAACAAGACATATAACAGATAAATACATGACTTAAAAGTATTTACACTACATTTGAAATGCGCTCAAATTACTCAATTTACTCCCCAATTTCTATTAGCAATCATCAGTTACAAAAACTAAGGAGGTCCAAGATATGTGCTAAAGGAAGGACGAAAATACACTCAGGAACCTTAAATGAACAGGAATGAGCAGTTATATAAGCTAATCACCTTGATGTTATAATCATCTCTCTCTGTGATTTGCTGCATGAGGTGTTGGTTCTGACTTTGCATATCATCATATGCCTGACCAATACTCTGAAGAGAAGCAACACCGATACTCTCAGGTTAGCAAAAACATGAAGAGAAACAATACTGCTGATAACCTTGGGCAAGGATCAAAATTCTGTTTCGGCATGTTGTTTCTTTAGCTAAGAAAAGGGAAAGTTTCGAAATATTTTGGAAACTTAGCTAAAACATAATGGAAATGGCCAAGAATTTCAAAATGTTAGTTTTATTAAAACTTTGACATGTTGAAATATAGTCCATACATTCGGTATGTTTCGGGACTGTACTAATGTCTCGTTTCAGTCCCCGAGAAACAGAAATGTTCCGGCCGAAATTTTGTTCCTTGGCCTGAGGCCTACTTCACAAATAGAATGAAGATAAATGTCCATCTGTATGAGTCATGACGGAGCAGGGATCTAACCTCTATTTCGGATAGATAGGATTCATTTTCCTCATTTTTCGATTTCAGCACGTTTGAGAAGCTGGACTTTTCCCTGAAATAACATAGAAAAATAATGTCACGGGATTTCTTAAACACACAACATACTCAAGAAGTAGGATGAAAAAAGAGAAGGAGTCCAGTACCAACAATGAAGTAACGTCCAGGATTATACTTCACTAAATAAGGCCAATATATTTACATTTGCATGGAGAATTAGCTCAAGAGTGGAAGAGTCTACCTTGAAAAGATGCTATAAAAAATTCACATGCAACTTAAAAATAATGTTAATTAGCCAATTACTTGAGGCTTTTATGTCATGCTGATATTTCGAATATTACATTGAAATATGAAGCCAACCTTTTAGAAGCTTCCAACCTCTGTCTCAAGTCAGCAATCTCAGCTTCTGCTGCAGCTAGCCTTTGCTGAGAGATGGCCTCCGCTTCAATAGATGTTTTGACACGCAATTCAAGATTGTGCTCATCAAGAGAGGACTTCAAACTCTGAACATAAGCCCAAGCCTTGTATTCAGAATCCCTAGCTTCTAGGACATCCCTGCAGTCACATAAGCAGATGACAAGGGACATCAAACCAAGCGTCATACTGTACACAGGAACTTGACAAAATACGAGCAACCTAAGCACGTGAATTGAACTCTGCATCATTTCAAAACCCAGAGCACACGTTCCTGTTATTGTCTGTGTAATTAACCATCCAAAACAAACTCAGACAAATAATATTGTGCTATGATGACAAAAAAGAGATAAGATGTGGTTTAATAACAAGACGAGATGCCCATATTTTCTTACAAGCTAGCAGAACAAGAAACGGGCATGTGAAGAGTTTAAGAAGGCAAGTTGCAGACAAGAAATGAGCTCCCACATGGAATCAGACAAAGTTTCAGTCCTCCATTGTACCAAAGTAAACAACTCAATACAAACTAAAACTACATGACCTCGGAGAGTCTGAGACGAACAATCCTGTATCTATCAATAAAACATTCCATAAGTACTGCTCTTAGAGGTCAAAGAATCTCACCTTGATCTCTAGAGTATAGTAGATATAGGGACAACTCCACGTGGCCATCACGCAAAGCAATACTGGTATGACTCAAACCCTTGAAGCTAAGTCTTAATTTATGTATTAACTTACCATCCCTAAGCTAAGTCTCTATTTTAACAGAACAAAAATCTTTACCAGACAAATTTGTACTAGTAGATCTGTAGATGCAAAAGGTTATTTCGGTATAAAGACAGAAAGCTAAACTTAACACCATCAAGTTGAGTTCAGCTTGATTTGGATCAACTTTGACAGTTCAACCCCAGCAAGAAACTCATCAACAGTAGCCCCTAAGGATTTCTGAAAGTATAAATCCTAGGTGGCTAGACTTTGCTCATCAGCACAATACGCCAAATAGATCCAGCACCAGAGGCTCTTCATCCAGCACAATACGCATTTACAAGTCGAACTCAACCATGTTCTTCCTGCTTTCACCTAAAATAGCGTCATTCTCCAAAAGATGACAAACACTCATTTCACCTTTAGTAGAACACATTTGTCTCAACTAAAAACTTCATAAATTTAACATTCAGAAACAATTATTTATCGCATTTCTTGATATTATACTACCATTTAATATTTCAACAGATTGAAGCCAATAGAATCATTAGCAAAGTAAATACATAGAAAGCTAAGAAATTCAGTAGGGAAAGGAAAAAGGAAAGAAAGTAGAAGAAAACTAAGAAAAGTAGAAACTACCAAAAGCAAGAAGTGTAAAACAGAAAAAAAAAATGATATTTGCTATAATAAACATCAGTTGGTAGATCAAACCAAAACAACAACAAAACATAAAGATTCAATCAAAAGATACAAGATTATACAGTTAAAGAACATCTTTGCAAAGATACTCCAACCTTGAATCAGTGGATTCACGCCTATACATTTCCAAAATGAGCTTCAGCTCCATATCACTCTCCTCCAAATCAGAGACCTGCACCAACAAAGAAAAAGACAGGACAAATTGCTTGGTAATTATATTATTCAAACAACAGAAATATGTTGACATAATGAGATTATTCCTTTCACGGTTTCACCTCTTTACAACAATATTATATTTCTTTTTTTTTCTTCTGTCAAGAACAACATATTCAGAAACAAGAAAAGACAAGCAGAATTGGCACTTATTCAAGAGCTACAAGGATACCTGTTAAGGAAAACTGGTTCTCAAGTGTCTTCCTCAACTTTTGAGCTCAAATATTTCAAAACGTAAACAAAATAACAAAAATATGAACGCAAGAAACAAATAAGTGGAAAACAACGTTTATGTCCTCCAAACTAGGAGGTTTTTGTTTCATTAACTGCCTTTGCTTTTCAGAAAGGATGAACTACAATTTCAGCATATGGCGTCAAACTGAGAGAACTTTCACTATCCTAGTTTCCAACCTAAGATAGGGACCATAAAATACAAGGGACCTCCTAAATTATGTCACAGAAAAAAGCAAAAAGAAAAAGAAAAGAGCAAAGCAAGTACTCAGCACGCTAAGAGGACAACAGCTATGTCTTGTGGGTTCCACAACTCAACGGCAGGAGAACTACCTGCTTTTTGGCAGTATGTAGAGAAGAATAAGCGTAAAGAAACTTGCACACGCGTGCAGGAAAAAAAATAGTCACAAAAACTCGTTGCCAACCCCCTTTAAGAGGAGAAAAGGCAAAGAGCTTTCATGAACCCATTTAGAATAGAACGAGATAGTAAGAACCACATTTGTTGTACCCATAAGAATATATGCCCTGGGGTTGGCATGATAGACCAAATAATTACCAACGTCCGAATGAGATCGTATGAATGAAAGCAACTGAAAACAGCAAACAAGGGCAGCCTTGATTAGAAAAGACTAGAACTTAATGTGAATGAGACCTAACTTCTAAACAAAGCTATGTTTTCATCTCTAGTATAAATGGCACATGACTATTATTTCAAGTTACTAAACAGACTTGCGAATTATTTTATTCACCAATAATATAGAAAATAGAAGCAAAAAATATCCTGCTTACCACTTTTGACAGAAAACAGATACAGGAGGAGCTCCTAGGAGCTGCTTACCGAAGTAGAATTTCTGGAAGCGTCTAGTTTGTGCGGGTTATAAGAAATTTCTTTGAAGTTGAAAGCTGATGGTCTTTAAACTGACTAGGAGATGGTACATATTTCAAGGAAAATAGAAGATAGTGCGTACTCTAAAAGCTTAAGCTTATCAAGAGAAATGATACTTATCCATATCATCGCCTCTCTCACTTGCGGGCGAATCTGTCATATGAATGGACAAAGCATTTGTATAATTACTTAACACCAGTAGTGAGGTTTCAGAATTCAAAAAGGGTACTATCCATCTTTTTTTCTCTGTTAAGACTAGCTAAATATGAGCCCATGGGGAACCAGCCTACGAAATTATTCCAACAATGCAATGCATTAACTTTGATGTTGGTTAATTGACCAGTTATTGTCCTAACATTGACACCCCAACACTGAATAATCTCACGTACTACTCAATCTGTAGAAAAAAGATAGATGGAATGAAACAAAAAAACAATATAGAACTATTGGTGTAGTCCCAAAGATTAACACAGGGAAGATAGTTTAGCACTTTCAAATTGTGACAATTAAAATGCATGAAGGTTGAGAATAGACAACTAAAAATGGAAGCTTAACACTTCATAGGCTGAAATCCAAACGAAAAAACTGGTTAACTCGTGAGGACAAACAGACCAACTTGGGCCTAAATTTGTGATGCCTAATCAACATCTAAAATTCCATCCCACTTGAAATCCTCAATCACTATTACGCTCTCATCTACGTTCTGTTTATTAGACAAAAGTAGCTCAACCAATAGACGTTTGAAATTTTTACTAAATTAGTTCAGAAACACCAAGCAGTTTAGAATTTATGCTACTGCATATGCCGTTTACATTCAACAGGAAACTGATGGAATAAATAAAGCGTACGTACGATGAGGATAATAGCTTTCTTTATGCAACTCCTAATATGAAATCAAAACTAGGTGAGACAGGTAGATAGACCATTTTAGCTTCAAGTAATAACAAATAAAAACAACAAAAGAAAAAGTATTTACCACAGTTCGGAACTTCCGCAGTTCAACAACTTGCTCAGCTGATTTAGCAGATAGAGTTTCCAACTCTTTAGCCTGTTAGACAAAGCAAGAGTTCAAATTCTTCATCCAAATCCAAAAAAGTAACTGTAATTATATCAAGGACACTCACCTTCCTATGGAGAACAGTAGAAAGAGATTGGACATCAGCCCTCAGAGAATGAATATCAGAAGCAGCCTCTTTATATGTACGTAGCTGACTCTGCATACTCCCCATGTCTTCAGGAAATGATGAAACCAGGGCCTTGAACTCCGCAATAATTTCTTTCCTACCTGAATGAAGAATGATATAGAACTCAAGATTGCCATAAAACGTCAAAACAATGAGAGCTGAGGGCTGCGCACGTATAGGGTGAAACTCGGAAGGCAATTGCCAAGATTCCTTGGTACCTGGTTCCCTAGATGCTTCTTCCAGTCTAATCTCAATCATATTTCTTGCACTAATTTGTTTATGTATCTCTGTTCTCAGCTCAGTTATTCTAGAATCAGCAAAAACTGAATTACGATGAAATACATCTAGCAAATCATTTTTCATGTTCATTTCCTTTTCCCGCCAGGTAAGGTTATCTTTCTCAACCTACATACACAATCAGAAAACAAACAATCAGCATTGGAACACGACCGTCCAATAAAAATGAAGGATGAATGCATAAACTAAACTACCGACCAGTTACAACCTGTAGTTTCTCGAATAGGGCGTGATAATGAACTAAATCTGCTTTTGATTTTGCAAGCTGGTCTCTTGCCAAGACAAAAGCTTGGGATGAGGAAATACCATGCACGTTCCTCAGAGTATTCTGTCAAGCAAAAATCACCACCTATACATGAGAGAACAAGTAGTAAAAGGAGTAATCGAACGTTGGATTATTAATACTCCTACTGAGGAAAGAAAACACACTAAAATTTTATCTTAACCTGCACTTCAGATAACTGCTTCAATATTCCTATCCTATCCTCATGAAGACGCTTGAGTTCGAGCAGTTGACAAGAGGCTTGATCCTGTGCATGACCTCAAATCAATAGATAAAGAAACCAGCTTCATGTGACTAACACAAACAAGTAGGGGAAGGAATGCTAGCAAATTACCAGTAGTTCCTTCAGAGCAAACTCCATATCTTGCAACTCTTTTTGTTTGTCTTTGGTCCTATCAGAAGCAACAGACCTATTCGCAAAGTTCAGGACAGGGAAGAACACCCCCTTCGCGGCATCACTTTCTGTTTTTAGAGTTGCCAATTTGCAATTACTTGCTTCTAATTCAGCAACAGTACTCTCCAGTTCCACTTCAAGAAACAACAAGGCAATAGTCAAACCAGCAGATCTTCTACTAACCTTTTGGGAAAACAGATAACCAAAAGGAAAAAACAAAGACGTACAATCCATTAACACAATTTAAGAATATCCTGCAGACATCGACATACAGAACACACCGCTCTTTCCAGTTCTGCCATTACATTGGGATTCAGGTGAACCACTCAAACAGAAACTATCACACAACAAATGAAACAGAGATACAACAATAAACAAATATATCATAAGATATCACAACATATACTCAGCAGCACAACCAATAACCTTTCCGATATTGCTGGAAAGAGGAAATGCTGCGGAAGTCCATATTTGGAAACTATAAGAATCTGACCCAAAGATTCAGCTCAGCTACGACGTTGAACATGCAATTTTTTGCCTATTGACTGCCTTGATCAGAAACACGAAGAGTGACAATTTTCAGAACTAATAACTACTCGGATGGTACCAACATGTTACTTGGACGTATGATTGACATTTACTGTCAATAAAAGGTGAGCTTACACAGGTTTAGTTAGTTACCCCTTAAACGCCTAAGCTCGGCTTTATTCTTCGCATCAGTATCTCGATGGAACTGCAGTTCTGTTGCTAATGATTTGTGCTTCAAATGAAGATCCCCCAGTGCCACTCTCAGATTTCTGACTTCTGTCTGTAAATCAGTGGACACCTTTTGCCTGCATGAACCTAGAGAAGACAAGTACGCAGAGAAAATTCACGAAAAACTCAACAAGGTAATAGGCCGACAACACATAGAAGTACATCAAACTCATCAGTTTACCATCTTCATGAAGTGCCTTCAAAATTGCAGCCTGCAGTCCATCCTTCAAGTACCACAGCTCATCAATGGCAGCCACTATATTGGATACTATGCTCTTAGACTTCTCGGCAGCTATTTGAGCAAATTCTTCTTCATGGTTCAGAGAATTAATTACAGAGCTGCTTTCAGTTGCACCTGTTTCTAACAGTCGGCTTAAAAAATCATCCTCAAGGGAAGGCACAGACCCATCTGGGGAAAAAACAAAAATAGTTAACGCGCAAGTACATTTGAATGCATCCAGCATTTCCTTACCATGCAGAACCAACAATTCAGGTTGGGAAATTGAAGAGCAATAGACACCCAATTCAGCATAAGCACCAGCCATGTTAAAAGGTATGTCAAGTTGTCAACAACAAATAAAAAATCATGACCGTTAAAGGCTGTTTCACACAGAAAACGACTCAAAGAAAGCAGACACATGGTAGCACTAGACTTGCACCATCTTCCCTTCGTCTATGCATCTCTCCTCCAAATCATCCAGATGTGTACTTCCAAGTCCCCTTATGTGCTAAACAAAGGGCTTACTGAGATTAGTCTGCCTCCACCAGAAAGCACTTTTGAAGTTTTGGGGCATAAAATCTTACAAAGGAATGTCTTAGAACATCTAAGACATAAAAGAGACTAGGGATGGTGAGACAGATGATTCTTCAGAAGGAATACTTCAAATTCTAATTTGAAGATTTCTGGGGTTCAGAGATCTATCAAGGTCCAGGGGGATCAACAGTGGTCAAGTTCTCTTCAAACGAGGTTGACCCAAATTTCATATAATCACGAAAAGACTGAACTACACCGAAGTACCATAGCATGCCTTCACCACCCTTCTCTAAAATGTATCCCCTTGACAAGCATATCCTTATAACCATATGCCTGCAGGTGTTGAATTCAAAGTACATAAACTCCTCATCATTAAGTTTCCTTCCTCACCAGGTTGCACATTGTGTCCCAATCCAATGGTTGGTATCTGGACTCTTCCCCTACACTGCCCCAAAGTCCTGCTGCAACTTTTGTCTTGCCATTAAGACAGCTTTCTGGGAATAGGCGTGACATGCAGTGGAGATCTTGACAAAGTACTCATAACAAGGGTAAGTTGCACACCTTTAGATATATTGTCCCTTCTATCTTGACAATCTCCTTTGAAACCTCTCCGCGACCTCATCCCAGATTAGGCTTTGAACGAGGAACCAACACAAATCTCACAACCTAAGACAGGAAGCCAAATCACCAGCTTGTGGTACTTTTAAAAAGAATCACTTAAAAGTTTTCCAAATTGACCTAAACGGAAACTGCCTCAAAACAAAAGACGAGAAGGATAAATATCAAGGGTGAAAATGATATCGTTGGTCTTTATATATAATGATGGTATTCAAAGTTACATATAAGTTTTCTTTCTTGGTAAGCGCCGTGACTATGACACCGTATGTGACAACATCCAGTTGTTTGGAGCAACGTGGCTTCACACAAAACCTTTTTTTAAACATGTTCAGCATGTGCTCTTTACCTCATTTTTACATTGTCTCCAAATCTGAGCACCCACAATAAGAAATATTCACGCTCTGAATCTCGAATTACAGTTGTGAAAAACCCTTTAAAAACAATAAATTACCATGTCATGCTGTTCTTCTTCACATGTCAAAGAAGAGGTGTCAAGCAAAGTATCACTTAAGAAATGAGAAATCTCATTTCAACCAACCAAAATTACTACAATGCAAAGTGTTCCCTGATTAGGTGTCCACAATGCTCTAAAAGGAGCTTGCATGTTCTTCCACAAAAATGGCCAAGAGAGTGAAGTACTAAAGTCCTACTTTGAAATTTTTGCACAGATCCACTACTGTAATTGATAGAACTAGCTAGTATCTTCTCCAAAACTGATATGAAAGAAGAATAACCCATGGAACCAATGGAAAGAGAGGAAAGGCACAGTGAAAGGTAGAAGCACAATGAACATAGATGTCCAATCCAAATCAATCATGAACTACGTCATAAATAAGAGAAATAAAAAAGAAGACGTGAAGAAACAAAAACAAATTTTGGCTAAGGACAAACATATTACTTCTGCACACAGCCTATCCTCACCTTCTGTGATCAATCGTGTGTTAGCATCTCTTTCACTGCTCATCGACTCTTTGGTGGATATGGAGCATGATTCTAAGCCATCCACCATCTATTAGAAAACATTGGAATCAAGTTTCCATCAAGCAGCAAACCCATAATGTGTAGACACAACTGAATTCAAATATAAGGATATATTAGTAAAGAGTAGGAGCAATAACAAGCAGAGGTGAACTACCTGTTCCCAAGCTTCATTGACTGCCCCCAAGGTCACATCATATAGCTGTTGTTTCTCCTTCAGTTGACAAAATTTGTTCTCAAGTGCAGTACGTTCAACTTTCTGAGCCTCCAGCTTCTGAACAAGCTTTTGGTTTTGATATTGAAGCACTGCAGTGTCGAGCTACAGCAGAATCCACACCAAAACGTAAACAAGATGCACAAAAATAACAGAAATACGAATAAAACTCAAAAGCCCCACAGACAGACTAAATTCCAGTCAAGAAGTTACTTTAAATAAATGAACAGTGATTATGACCAAATCATAACGTGCACAAGAAAGCATACCAACTAAAAGTGCCAGACTAACGTAAAGAAGAGTTGTTTGTCAAAGTGATCAAGCTTCCGGATTAACAGCCTTTTCAACTGTCAATACTATCAGGTGACATATAATCGCCTCCAATTTTGAGTAATGAAAGACTCTTAAAATGATATTCTTTCTATTTCTAGAAAGCACTTCCTTTCTTGGTATCAATTTAGGATATGTAATTGGAAAAATTCTATGTAAATCAGTTTCAATTCTCAAAGCAGAACAGTGTTCTAAAAACATAAATTTCATTTATGGGTGTGCTGAAGGGGGTCTATAGACAGTTGGAACGACAGATAATCCGTTAGCTCATCAGGGGGGAAAACAACAATGCTGGGACACAAATGCAATATCCAACTGCACTATAGCACCCTTCCATGAGTTTCACTTAAAACCTAGGTAAGGCAAAGCCCGTGTAGAGGTGGTTCTTGATTGTGCCATATTTCACATAAATCTACCATATCAGCGTCCTCGTCCACTCATGTTGAATTGTAAGCGTGAAGTTCCGTAAAAAGCAATGCTAGGCATGAAGTTTGTCTAATGGATAAATTGCAAATTGGTTGTTCAGTTTCCGTACTTCTCACCTTCCATTCTTCGAGGACCATAAACGCACTTAAAGATGAAAAAATATTCAGCGTAACGCAATGAATCTCATAAAGCATGGTCATACATTATTCATACCACAATAAAACGATCCAATTAAATGAAAGAAAAAATAAATTGTCCACAACTCGTCAATAGCCAAACTAGAATAAATCAACCAATGGATGCTGATAAATACAGACAACAAATAAACAACAACAAACAAAGAAACTATAAGAATTGGAAAATTAATAAGTTTAGTATTCCCTCGAAACCAAAGTTTAGATTGTGAATACTAAACTGGAAAATCAAAACATCCACGGAAGATTGAAGTTTTCCCAAGAGAAGGGAAACGAAGAGATGGATGTTACAGATCAATCTTAAAAATCAGAGATCTAGCCAATTGAAAGAAAAAGAATCAGACATGAGACAGCTAACTTAAAACATGTATATCCCAATCGAAAATGACAAAGAACACAAAATACTTAAAAAGGGAATTTACCTTAACAGTAGATTTTCCAACAAACTTAAACCACTTGTTTAATTCAAACACCCCCTAAATCTCTAAGCACAAACTTTCAAGATCCAATATAAGAAAAGGTTTTAAGGGATTACAAGACCAAAAATTCAGATGGGAATCGAGAAGGAACAAGTATGGCCAAGTTTGGGCTTCTGAAGAATCACAGACAGATAGATGCTGGAATAAACCTCATAGAACTAGAACAGAATATTTGAGTTGGAAACTTTTTAAGGAGCGGCGGGCCAGAAGGAATACAAACAAACTGAATCATTTAGGGTTTCTTCGCTCTGGAATGCCAATGAAATAACCTAAATATCCCTTATATACTGCAATATTCCTCATATACCCTCGCTATATTGGAAGAATCAGGTTTCCTCATTGCCCGTCATTTGCGATTAAAGAAATCGGCCTAAATTACTCTCAACCATCAAGCGCTCCACAAATCGTCCCACTGACTCTCAATGTCGTGCTAGCCACTAGGCACTCCCTCCCTCCCTCCCTCCCTCCCTCTCTCTCACAGACACACCATGACATGCATATAGAAAAACATGTCCCGTATACAGGGACTCTGCCAAGGAGGGAGGGTGGGCGGCCAGGGATGGCACTTTAGTTCGCGACCAGCTATGTAGCACGGACACTCCTCAAAGGTCCCCGTACCCATGTCGGACACGCCGGGGACACAGACAGGCCGGGAACACGCCGGAAAACGTATGCTACACACCATTGGGCATGTCCAATTAATTTAGTTCATTTTTTGAGGGGGGACCACGCGGGGGGTACTGTAGTATGTTTGTACATATATTATATATATTTATATATATAAATTGCCATGTCCCCATTTTTTCAAAAATCCCGTGTCCGTGCTACATAGGCGACCAGTTTTGGAAAGAGGCATCCTATTAGTGAAGAGTGGGTTTTGCCAATCATCGCATTTCCATTACTGAACTCACAATTGCAGACCGTTGGAATTCCGTTACCACCCATTATTCAAGCTACAAGTTCAAGACCTTCCAAGGTTCCATAACAGTCACAACTACTTTTTTAAAACCATGGCAATAGGAACAAGATAAGTAAGAACATAATTCATTACCTCCAAAGAAAGATAAATCTAACAAAATAAGAACAACTGCAACATTGATTGCTCACAAAGGGAAAAGTTATCCCCAACAGAGAGTTTGTGATACTAGATATCTGCAATGACAGTACTCCTAAGGTAAATAGAAAATTGATTGGCAAAAAATAATTACATATTAAAGACTAAAAACCAAGTGTATCTCATTTGAAACATTTTGCATAATCACTATCGTTCAAGGCCACTCAAGTGAGAATGCTTCAAAACTTGCAAAAAGGCAAATCGCCTGAAACACGCATGAGCCTCGTGCATATCTCACAATCTCAAATAAACCCATGACTACCGAAATGGAAAATAAAACACTAGAAGTAGGAAGCATAGCCGAAAGAGAACGTAAACATGAAGTACATATTTAATGTAGAGTTCAACTGTGGTTCGGTAGCAAGCCAGAATTTAATGAAGAATCAGAATTGATGAACTTGAAAAAGAAATACAAGGGATGTTTTTACCCAAAATCTGAATATAGGGAATCTATACATACACACAAACCTTAAGTAGAACTTATGATCGGATCATTGATCAAGAATGCCATCATGTGATACAAGACAAGTTGACTAACATTAACAAAGATAACAAAATACAAAGACAATAGTATATCCTTTATTCTTCAACTTTTAACCCTCAAGCGTCAACCCAAGGAAAAAATAAAGCAAAACAGGGCATATACTCGCAAGTTGCAGGGATGAAACCTCAAAGGCAACAATTTAGCCTCACTCACGAGTATGACCAATCATGGAAAGTTCAAAAAAAGCTCGAAGATGGTTACCGTCCAATGATAACTCAATGGCCCATCATAACGCTACTCAAAGCTTGAAAGATTTTCTTATACACTACAGATTATAGCGAACTACTGACTTCTTCGTTCAATTTGATGTTATATAAGAGTAAAACACCAGTCATTGAATGAGAACTTGTCCTTCATAGTCGCTGCAACTTTTAAAGCCGCCATTCCTGCCAGACCTGCTTATGCCAACCTCTTGGCAAACCTCCATGAATATGACCAAGTTTCTATTTCTGGCAGACTTTCCACTGCTTCATCTTGCCTTCAGGTCAAGATTAAAATATAGGCAATTAACGAGTCTTTAAATGCGCTAGATAATTTGCCAATAAAAGAGACTACTATCTGCCATACTCTTCATTAACACCTTAGGTCGTTATATGATTAACGATAACTAATGATCTATATGTCATGCACGAAATGCCCCAAAGCAACGTGTATCGCCAAATCATCTAGAACGTTGAGATTGAGAGGGATAACTTTATTATGTATATCCTCAACACGCCCCCCTCGAGTGTGTCAGCCCATCCTCCATAAGTGATCCAACTACGTACAAGTGCTAATAAATATCTGGTAGCTGAAAACTTTGAGCACATAATCTATTGTCTGCTACCAAAATACATTGTCGACAGGCAACTCATCCGAGAAAGGGGTAGCTTTATAAAGTACCTCCTCCAAATATGCAACTAGATACTAAACAATAAACATAAGCTGCACATAAAAATCCACCACACTCATTAGAATAACTGTGATGAGACCCAAATCAGTCTTCCATTACAACATAAAACAACACATACTCATTAAACAACGTACTCATTAGGAAGTATATAAAACAACAGAAAGTGATTCCGCCACAACATATACGCATTAAGCATTTGTTGACAAATTAAGGCCATGAAAATTAATTTAAGCAGAAAAACCAGCAACAAATACAGTAATTCTCGTAAGATCTACCCAAATCAGAAAATTCCTCAGCTCATGCACAACCACCGAGAAAGAAGAAAATTTAAGTGCTCCACAGGTAATCTAAAATTGATGCAAACAAATGGCATTTAAATCTTTAAAGCCAAAGGAAAAAGAACAAAAATACTACCTTTTTATCTTCAGACAAGGGCAATAACGGCTGCTTCTTAGCACTAGTCGCGGTGGGCGAGATGGAGCTTAAGTGACGCCGTTTCCGGTCTGGCTCACCTGTGCTCCCCATTAGAACCTAGCAAAACCCTAGTTCCCTATATCTCACAACAATTGCCTTAATCGCATAAACCCTAGATACTATGCAACACACATAGTTCAAGAAAACAATCGAACTATAGTCGAGTATGAAACCCTAATCTTCCAGATGTTGTCGGAGTACAATTTGCAGGAATTATATGCTACCACTCCCCCCTCAAATCTCTCTCTCCCTCTCTCTCTCTCTCTCTCGTTTGCTACCACTTCCCTCTCTCTCTCTCTCTCTCTCTCTCTCTCCGTTTGTTCTCTCTCTATAATTGAATAGACCATCTGGTATCTCTCTTGTGAGAGAGAAATAGCAGACTCGGGGGAGAATGGTAATTGTACAAAAGATGGGAAGGGTATTTCCGTAATAGGGTTTAGCTGTTCGACAAAATCGAAGGTCCACGGTAAGACGTCAGGTGGAGGTTACAGCGGTGAGTCGCTACTGGAGTCCTACCGGCGGCTGGGTGCTGAAAGGACAATTCAGTCCCTATTTCGATATAATCTGCCACGTTTTGACACGTGGTTGGTTGGGGAAATCGTATATCTGAATTCGTTATTGTACTGGAATAGTGCTTTGCATCCGGTGGTTGTATCATCAGTTTGATTAAGGAGGCGTTTGGGAGTTTTTTTGTATTTGTTCATTTTTATTTTTCGATTTTGATAGTTTAGAGTCATATTTTTTAAATGAGTTCTGCATAATTCATTCTCTATTTTAGATTTTAAGAGAAAAAACTCAAAAAGAGGTCTAAAGCTCATTTTTATATTTTCATTCCTATTTTTCATTCTATTTTTTTTTCAAAATGCATTCTGTACATTTTTCCTGAATACTCTTCTCAAATTTAAAACTCATTCTAATCATAATTTAAAAAGCCAAAAAATAAAAAATAAAAAACTATAAAATAAACTTCCAAACACCCCTTAAATATCCGGCCCACTGGTCGTTTACGCCTAATTTTTCATATTATAGAAATGTTTATCTTTTTATATTTTGAATAAGATATTTGAAAAAGTATTTTATCTCTTTCGAGAGAATAAAATTATCATATCCTTCTCTCATCCATATCGTATTTATTTTCTATATCTTTCGTGACTCGTCTTTTATTAAAGCATTATTATTAATTAAAAAAATATCATTATCAATTACAAAATATTATTCACCTATTTATATCTATCATATTTTTTTTGTAAGAAATAAATACTCAAACTAATTATTTATAACTAATCACTCGTATATAATAAATCTCTTATTCTTACCATGTCTATACGTAGTTTTAAAGTTTTGACTACTAACAAACAGATCGTAAGAATGAATTCAAGGATGGAGCCATAAAATTTAGTTTGTTGGGTCAAATCTTAACTAAAATGGCACAGTAAATTTATTTTCTAATAAGAAAATAAATATACAATATTTATTTAATATAACCCTTGACGAACCATCAACGATTTTTCCTATTTAAGAAAGATATACAAAAGCCTCATTTTGTTAAACAAAAAATTAAAATATTTGTTTTAATTATAACATGTAAAGTATTATTCGTCAAGTAATTCTCACACAAATACAAAGTAGTTTTTTCTTTTTACAATCACTATAATAATAATACGTTTTTCTGTATTTGAATAGAATGTTTAAGAGAATTTTATACTTGGAGTGAAATATTTGGTATAATTTTACAACTAAATGTAATACTTAAAATAATATCATGGTCAAATTAAAATTTTAAAAACTCGAGTGAAATTAAGTGACCTCACTTAACTCCCAGTCCATCTTCCCTTGGATGGATCCCAGTGGAGAGAGAGAGAGAGAGAGAGAGAGAGGAATTTGTAGTTTATGATTTGAAGTCAGCTTCATTATTGTATAGGTTATAACTGTCACAACAATATTTTGTGGAATGTTTAGTGGGCATGATTGACGTTTCCCCATAGAATTTATATTTTTTAATTTTGTTAATGTAGAATAAAGATTAAAAAAGTATTGCTTTCGAAGAAACAACAAATGTGAAATGCTTCTTGCATTATACTATTTTATACTGACTAGTTGACAATACAAAAATTCAGAAGAAAAAAAAAACACCAATAATAAATTCCAATATATAATTAACTAATTGATAAATGTGATTTCTGTAGAAGTCACTCTAATTAACAGTGAACCAGACAAAAACAAATCTAACAATTATTTCACTTTAGAATTATCAAAATATTATCTTGGATTTTCTGCAAGATCAACATGTAATGAGGATCCTGCAGTGCATTGTACGCGTGCAACAAAAAACTGTTCGAACACTGCAGCCAAGAACTAATATTTGACTACCGAAATGGCTGGATCTCTCTCCTCCACTAAGCACCATTTCAGAAGCCAAACCTAGAACATATATATCAACCTAACATTGATACAGGAAAATTTTCAAAAGAATGAACATACAGATTCAAAATCGACGACAACAACACGATCGCCGAATGAAAACCAAATTAGGCCTCATTCATGTTTCATACATAGCTCATGTTTTTTCTTGTGTCCAACTTCCACAAGCAACGACAGCAGCGCCTCGCAAACTTGGGAGGCATCGGCTTCAGAAGGATCGTCATTCAATGGTGAATAAACCATCCAAGCGTGGTCCAACTTCCGCTTCGGTCGAACCACGACTGAGCCAGGGACCTCCGCATCGCGACACGTC
This sequence comes from Arbutus unedo, assembly GCA_014822125.1. NCBI lineage: Eukaryota > Viridiplantae > Streptophyta > Magnoliopsida > Ericales > Ericaceae > Arbutus > Arbutus unedo. The sequence continues at coordinate 15,545 of JABCMJ010009276.1, read as the reverse complement.
ACTAGCCCGTCGCTCTTCTCTCCATACCTCACCTGAAGCAGCTGGGCACAAGCGGCCATTGCAGCACCAAGGGGAACTATGACAGGGAGTTTGGCCGGTACGCCTGCAGAAAGTGGAGTGACAATGGGCAGCTCCGCATGTGCAACTCGGGATAACGTGGCCAGAACTGCGGGAGAAATGCTCGCTTCTGTGTGGCATGAAACGACCGGGAGTTCTCTTGGCAGAGGGTTTTTCCTCAGGAATTCCTTCCTCTTCTCGTATGTTATATCTTCTAGCGATTGTATGTCACCCTTCAAAACAGATGTTGGATAAAATTATAACATTCTCGTGCCATTCTTGTCTCGTCCCAAATAGATGAGTTATACTCCAATGAATGAATAATTGGTTAAATTGATATATGAACATAAAAAGCTGCCAAAATCGAAGGACACAATTGTTCATGGTATATGACAAATCATGTTAAGAATCGAACATGTGTTCAACAAATCATTTACCAGTGTCCAAGTATAATATCAACGTCCCTAGAAGCGCAAGAGTAACTTCATTGGCAATCCATATACTGATTTCCTTGAAGAACACAGTAGAAGTGATCACTCCCACTAAAAGCACAAAACGCTCTTTAGAAAATGCCGCGGTGAGTGTTCAGGAGTGCAAGGATTGCAGATACTGATAACAAGAATGAGACCGAGAGGCAAAATGGAATAAGATGAAAAAAACAGGTATAACATTTAACTCGGTACCAAACAAACTCAGATAAAAAGAAGTAATTAATACAATGGAGATGTTGAAAGCAGAAAAAAATCACTAATAAAAAATGGATATATACCTTCATTACTTTGCATATCAGGATCTCCATGAGTTTCCGCACATTAACATAATCACCAAGTTGTCCTGGTCTCAGGAGATCTGAAGCTATAGGACTACCGCCATATGGACTCTGTGCCAATGCCAACCCAGCAACCTTATCTTTCAAGTCAGCCCAATACATGGATAAAGCAGCCGCAGCATCTACTCCCCCTTTGCTATGTCCAAGAAGCAAGACACGTTTCTGGGAACCCCAATAGATCTCCTCAATGTACTCTTTTATCTCTTTGGCATTTTTCTCAACCGAAGCCTGAATATCACAAGCTTAGTATAGAACATAAGGAGCAATTGGTTTGCACACAAATTGGATTAAACAAACATACCTCGCTGTGAATCTTGGCAATATGACAGGTCAGACCCATCTTTGAGAAATATGTTTTCGTATTAACATAATAAAGTGGCCCATGGTTACTGAAAAGACCTGCAGACCAACACGAATACAACCTATTACGGATATAATTCAACAGAAGTTGCAGTAGCTCTGAAGTCAGAACAATGAAAGAAAATTAGATCACGAGTTCACAAACATTAAAGAACTTCCTTACTGGAATTATGTTGATCATAATGGGACAGAATTATAGAGAGATCCAGCCCAAAACTTAATGGCAATAGGTGGAGAGTTCTAGGGTGGCCTAGCGGGCCAATTTTCTACCTCGAGTCTCTTTCCTTTCATTATCTCTCTATCACCTCCTTGTCTTAGAAATCCACATTATAGCAGGAGAAACCGAAGTTTGAATGCTTTCAATGCCCAGCTTAAGTACTACCATTATTGGCTTCTAAACAACAAAGATAACTTGCAGTTACCAAAAACAAACGAAGATATTTTGCTACCTGGGACCAACAAGTACACCATCGAGCTCGGTAACTTGTGAAGACCGTGCCTGATAGAGTGAGAATAAACTGAATCAATAACTTAACCAAGCTAGGCAGATGCAGGCCTATAAAACTGGTAAAAAAAACCACTGTACCTGATGTCATCAATTATTTCCATAAACCTTTCAGTTCCATCTTCAACTGGAGGCATTCCTGGAGCTTGCTGTAGCCAGCCTATATCATCAGCTGAACCCCGAACCGTCTTCCTTGCCCGTTCAATTAGGCTGAATTTAAACATCACCAAGAAAAATTAAATCGGAAGCATAAATACGAGCAAATCCCTCCATAACTAATTAAGGTAATACTAGAAATTTGGACTTAATGGCAAAAAAGTAAGCTTTGTGCAGAACAAGGAAGGTAACTGATGCAACAGGTGAACGGCACAAACATGAGGCCTAAGACAAGCCATTGATGAATCAAAATAAATAAGTAAATGGGGGATCAGTTTAGAGTTAAGACCAACCATCACCCCCATCAACCCCCTCTCGTAATGAGGGAAAAAAACTTAACAGGATGGTTATTGTGTCCAAACCAAACCCAAACTGAGCCTTAAGTCCCAATCAATTGGGGTTGACTATATAAATTCATTTTCACCAATGAACTCTGTTGACGCAATCATGTTACGTGATATTCATATATGGAGGGAACGCCCTAGTATAACTCATATTCAAAGTTGGATTTATATCATAAGGATCTAACAAAGTCCTTTACGTGTTGACTGTCAACTACATAACAACCCACTTTTTCCCTTTATCCAGGCACAGGACTAGTTTGGTGAAGGATAAGACTCTTAACACCCTGCTTGTTAGGGGTCAATGGAAGGGGTAAGTACTATCACCCCAGATATGGCTATCTAGAATTGCCATATCCGGGGTATGTTTACCTCATTGCACCCCCTCCCTCATCCATATTATCCTACTTCTATGTCCCCTTCTATTTATGGAGATGCCATTATTAATTATGAGAATGCCACTATTAATTATGAAAATGCCATCCACCTACTTATATACTCCTTCCTAAAAAAGTAGTCTAACAAACTCTTGAGCACTATTCATCTCTCTATAATAAATCCGCCTTCTACCATATCCTCCTCTTACTATATCTCCCTATAACTTCTAAAATTTTGAGCACAAACAAACAAGCCGTAAGCGTGGTTACTGTGCCATTAGCCATTATTCTAGGCTCCATTTGGTACTACAGTGCAGTAAGTATAAAAGCACGTTTTTATGGCCCTTGAAATGCTTTAAGGTACCTTCGGCTGCATACTTCATGAAATTTGGTGTCTAGAGGGTTGTCAACCAAATGCACTTCCAAGTGTAGTAGTAACTAAGGTGCTTCAACAAGAAAGAGGATGTGATAGTGGTTCTCAAGTGCAAAAACCAAACAATACAAAAAATCTTAAAGCCAATTCTTTTATATAAAAGTCTTAATCAAAAGTTCCCCCACACCTCAAGCTGTATTTGGATCATGGATTGGGTGGAGGCCCTAGAGGGTTTTATGGAAAGAAAGGAAAAAGGGAAGCAAAAATATGAGAAGAAAAATGAAGTAAAGTAAGAGTTTACTTAATTGTTTCCTTGTCATTTTCTTGGCAATCCATGATTCAAACAGAGCCTAATGGCTTCTTGAGAAATAAAAAATAAGAAAAACGTGAACAGTCATAAAATTGAAATTAATGTGCATGTGTCGTTACTAATAACCTAGCAAAATTCTAACGATTTCCCATAATTGAACATCTCGGGATAGATCTCACTAGGCCTTCTAGGTTTGATAGGCATTTAAAATCAGGTTAATATTTGCATCTAATTCATGTACCATATGCAAAACACATAACCAAGCAGCATACCCCTGGAAAATGGAAATGCCATTTTGGCCAGTCTGAGTTGATTGGATGACTGCGGCAGAATTGTGAGATGAATCTCCATCGGACCTCCTTGAGGTTCCGTCATGTACAAGAGGAGCATCAGTTGCTGCATTGGATGATACAGAAGCTGAAGAAAGGTTTCCACCTGAAGGCGTGTGACTACCAGCCAGAGATACTTCAGTTTCTTGAGAAGCAAATGTAACCATTTCCTGTCCATATGGCTCCCTTGATGCAGGCTCTGTGGTTCCAACAGCAAAAAGAATGAGATCGTTGTCCAAATATTATGTAGGTAAAATATGCGTATATAAGAACACCGACACACAATGAAGAAAGCCAAATAAAGCATAACCCAATAGAGGAGAAAAATTAGAAAAACAGGCAATATCAGAAAAGCCAAGTTGTACCAAATATTGGCTTCCAACCAAAAGATTAATACTAGCCCACTTACATATACAAACTTAAATAGGGAGCAACAAACAAAATATTCCAGAAAACTACGGCAATCAAATTTTGATTGAGAAGCAAAATTTTCAACCACTCTCTCAAATGATGACTGGAGTAGTCTATCCTGAAAAATGATTACACTAAACCGATTTTCAATGTCTGTTTTGAAATACTGAACTGCATGGTTTTGGGTTCAGTTAAAACTTCTCAATAGAAGAAGAAACAAGCGTAAAAACTGAAGGATTCTATTCCTTTTCAGTTCTAGGCTTCTAGCGGAAGACATATTAGTTGTATACCACTACATCCACAAAGCTCAAGCATATTCCAATTTTTTTTGATTACATGAACAACAATGCCAAAAACCTCAGGCGTGCGCCGCGGCGCGCCGGGGGGGGGGGGGGGGGGGGGGGTTGTCGGCTCACCAGTAAAATCAGCAAAACAGCGTGTTAGAAATGATGTTGTTTCTGCAAGATAGGAAGCAGCTTCATTCAGAGCTGGTACAGAAGTGAATAGCTGGGGTATAGGCCGTTCATTTCTGAAGCCGTCATTGTTTTCCTGACAAATGACCACCATTAAAAAAACTTTGGAATGTTAACGGGATTTAAAGATTTTTTAGAGGGTACAAAAACAGGATCTTCAGACAAAAAAAGGATGATATGCAAAAGGAATTACTTATTGTTATGAAGACTGCAAGAATTCCTGAAAGTCTGAACTATGATCAGCTTACTAAGAGATTCAAACTTCAGCTCTTAGTCACTTGCAACTGGTAATAAAGTCCGCTTGAGTTTTGTTACAACACGTGACGTCAAGTCATATTTCTGCATAAGGTTTCTATTGTGACAGTTTCAAGTCCAAAGAGTATAAAACAATCCTCAATTTCTCATAGAGCACACCGTCTGTACAGATGTTGTCGTGATTACGAGGGCCTGAGGTCTCAGACAGTGGGACTTAATGATGGAAAGTTGTTGATATCAAACGGGTCTCTTCTGAGATTATATTTCCCCTCAAATTTGGGTCAGAGAGCACTCCTCAAGTTTTTGTGTACGACTGTATGTCTATAATATTTCGATCCCAAACAGTAACGCTATAGTCTGCTTTGGGCCAGGCCCTCGCGGCCTTTAAATGTATCTTTACAATTATGGAGGTCAGCTCACTTATACAGTCTGGGAATTTTTCCTACCTAGACACTGATCAAAAAAATAAAAAACTTTTCCTACCTAGGCAATGTGGGATCCAATGTTACAGTCTCCCCCAACAAGCCCACGTGTCCGCAGTCTGCACCGTAGCACTTAGCTGTGTAAATCACTTTGCTCTCGCTTGAGAAATTCAAGAGGTGGCTTCCTCCATGCAGACCACACCCCATAAGCCACCTCTGAGTCTGATACCAATTGCAACATTCCCATCCCACACCGTAAGTTACTTTTTGCTTCAGGTATGCCCTCATAGCTTTAAACGTGTGTTCAACAATAAGGAAGGTGAATTCCCTTATAAAGTCTGGGTACTTTGCATACCTTCACAACGTGGGGTGGAATGTTACCATTAGGTCGACAACAACATGGAAAGCCTTCCAGTGTGTCGAATGGCGAGAAAAAATGTGAATATGAGGGCAATTTAGCATGTATGGCACTCTAGCAGTATAAACGGCAGTAAAATTTATCAGAGCTTCACTTCAAGAGGCAATCCATTATCCCAGCACCTTGGTGTTTGGAAACATTGTAAGCTTCCACGTTGCTGGGAGGGTCAAACAAGAACGCTTTTAATCAGAGGACATGAACATTCTTATTCAAGCTAGCCTAATCAACACTGTGGCGATATGTAAATAGAATTCCTCTGAGATTCATGCAGTTAAAGATGGCATTCATCTTAAATTCCTATAATGCGATTTGTAAACAGGCCTATGCCTCTTTTCTAGTCTGCAAGAATGGGAAATGCATAAGAGCTTCTGCCAATAGGTTCAGAAACTTTCTCAGTCCTGACGCATCTCTGATGTGACAGAAGCGTAGTGGTAAGATTCCGGAGGATTGACTGGTCAATTGCACATGGTGAGTTGTTCAATGCCCTGTTGATGGGAGCATTTGGTTCGGTTTGAGTCAATTGGTCTGGTTGGTGTTAATTGGTGCCACGGGGATTCTTATGACAGGTTATATCTCCTTTTGTTCATCTTGGGAGGTTGTCAGTGTAACTTCTAGTCCTTGTGAATCAAAAAGGAATCACCACCAGACTTCAGTTTCCTAAATTCGTAGGAGTAATATTGAAGACAACAACTAATATATCTCTAGCATTGGATAACCAAGATTTTAGTGTCTTGGAATTCTGCAAATGGCTTAGAGCATAAATAGCTGGTAAGAATATCCAAAAAGGAAAAACTGAATGGAAGCATCAGGATACAATATACAAAACAAAGCACGAAAGGATCTTCAAAACAAAGGCTTACCCCACCACAACACACAACATAACACGCCATGCAAAGAAAGGATAAAGTATTCACTTGAATAATGATTTCAGAGTAAATCCGCCAGGTACAGCCCAAGTGTTTTCATCAAAAAACACTGGTGGCCAAAACATTTGTGATGCCACTAGGAATAGAACCTCAAAAATCAATTTTTTCCAACCCCACAACTAGAATTATTAAGGAACTAAGTATGAACTTTCCCAAGAGGCTCAGTTTCACCAGTGCAAGCTGACTCATTTCCGATTTCATTTAAAATGACACTTGAAGTTTGAAGCTTGTCTATCCTCTAGGAAATCTTAAGCATGTTGCAGTAACATACAAATACACAACATGATTGCCGAGCTAAAATGAACAAGAATTAATCCAACTTTCCCTACATGATATAATGCCAAAGAAGTTTGGTAAACAACATCGGTATTTTCAAGTCAAATATCTCCAGCATTCCTAAATGAAGTTCCAGTGGTCTACTAGGACAACACTTTACGTCATAACCAAGAACCTCACTAACAGAAGCAAACTAAGGAGCTAAATATTTGAAGGGGGCAAAATTGCACCAAATCAAAGAAGTAAACAAAAATGCTCGACTTGTAACAATGCCAATTTTTACTAGCACTGCAAGGAAGATATTACCACCAATGGGGTTTTTGATTCTCCGTCCTTCATGTTTCCAGCATCCATAGCAAGGACAAATGACTATCAAACACAAGGAAAAAAAGATGTAAAATTTTCTAGCAAAACTGTCAATTAATAGGAAACAAGTCAAAGAGAGCGGGAATATAAAGGAAGGAATTATTATGTCAATGCTAAAATCAACCGGGACCATAAACCAAAAAATGCAAGCAGAACTAACATACTGGTAAACCATAGCACTTAAACGCTGCACTGAAGGCCATACGGCAAGAATAATGGGTTACCTGTTCGGAAGGCTTTCTTTAGTTATCTTGTTTTCTTAAACATTGACCTAAATGCAAAGCAATAGTAAATTAGTAATAAAGCAAACCTAAAACTCCAAAGAAGAACTAGAAACATGATCGTCAAATGTAATTAAAGCACCTAACATTTTAGTATCATCAGAGAAGCATATCCCCAGAGTTTGGATTGGTCAATTGACTCCATTCTAGTCAACCAAACACATCCACTATTATCTACTAGTGCTATTACAGAAGACGTTCCGCAATATATGGGATCCCCGTCTCTCATGCCGGTGGTAGAGTTCTACCAATACATACACACGACGTGTTTTTAACATCATTTTTTATACCTTATGCTCAATCTTATGATAAACGACTCTATCCAGTTCACGACGCGTGAATCAAGCATTTTTGCATCATATGATCCTATATTAGATGACAAGTAAAACAACAAATCTACAACACTTTGAGTTGAAATGGATTTAGACGATCACAAATAAATATTGAACAACACATGCTGAGAACTTTTATCAGCTAAAGATTCATGCCAAGAAAAAGATACCGTTTAACAGTGGCGGGCCCCACACCAATCGTCATTTGTATTTCATTAAACACCATTTAGCCATTTCAAGTACCCTATTATCAGCAATCACTGCTTCTTGTCCCTATAGCCACCCAATCGCTCCCACCAGTAAAGTATGGGTAGTTACTAAAGTAGCTTATGGGTAGTTAAAGTAGGTTCCTAGCTCCATACTTGGTACGTTGAACGTTTGCCAAGAAAACTAACAGTTCTGATTTCCTTGGTCCAAGACCGAGGAGCTTTCCATTTTCTCAAAAATATCACAATTTGGCCAAAAGGAAAAAATAAATTGGACCAAGAATCTTAGAATTAGAATCAGCACAGGATTTTGGTAAAACATGCAAGTCTCCCCTTGGGCAGGACACTGCCTTCTAAACTTCACTAAAATCCGTACTAATTCGTAATTATACCCCAATGCCAAACACAAAACTAGTACAAGAATAGAGGGGATTCGAAAAATTGGACGTCTAAATGGGGTATATGTTTGGCAATAAATGGAAGCCAGAAAAAAAAAAAAAAAAAAAGAAAGAAAACTGAAGGAGTTGGGCTGCCCAAAATCAGGAAGTAATGGGAGGAAAAGTAAAAATTCCCACCAGTTCCAAAATCACAGCCTCAAAATAATGGCTCATGAATATCCGCAATTTTATCGCCAAATCGGCATTGTACAACACAACACAAATTGAAATCAACTTTGTTCTTTTTAGAACCGATCCAAAAACATGTAATTCAACTTTGTCCACTTAGTCCAGGGAAGTGCAAACAGGTGCAAGAAGGGCTTTGGGAACAACTATTATTCAGGTGAGTATAGGTCAGGAGTGCGGATGGTTTTAGAATTTTGGGTGCCTTTTGGTTGGGTTTCTAATTTCCGTTGCTCTGTAGTTGGCATCTTGTCAGCTTCTCTGCGCTTTTATTGATTTTGGTTGTTTTTTATTTATCCAAAAATATAAGACTCGGCTGTAGGTTGCGAGCGGCAACCCTTGCTAGAGCCCTTGTACTATTAAAGCTCTCTCAATGCTTACTTTTTCCTCTTGTTCTGACATTTGTGATTATGAACAATGTCAGATCCAAACCATCCCAAATTACGCAGTCAAGAAATCGACGAAACCAGAAGATGATACAAAGGAATTAATCGTAGAAACGCTAAATTCAGAAAGCAAGGAAGCTCTTACCTGGGAAGAAATTCGAATCCGAAAGGAAGTATCGTTGATTTGGAGATGAATTATGAGAGAGATTCGATAACGTGTTTAATTTTCTAGGGTTTTGAGAGAATTATTTGAGGGGGAAAGCAAGGAAGACGTAGTTGGCAAGCAATAAAGAGTTAGAGCACACGAGGTATTCGGTTGGGATAAAACAAGCGGGATACACGATGACTTTACGCGCCATACCACAACAGGAAGATATGCAGAAACGAACGGGAAGAATTATTATTATTTAAATTATTTTTTATTTACTAATTTTGCGTTATATATACAGGGAGAGAGATGGAGAGAGAGTAAGCTAACAAGGGATCCACATTTTGCTATAACGAATATCTCTTATTTTCTAATTAAATAATGAAAATCACATAAAAATAAAAAAATAATCAGAAAAAAAAACTAGAGCTAACTTATATATATATGATAAATAATATCGAATCTTGGAGGCCTAATTAAATCGAAATTAAATATTTTGTCATGCACAACATATACTAAAACATGTTGCAGATCAAACGATATTTTTTTTGCACTCAAAATACTGCTAGTGTCAGAGCTCAGCATTTTAGACACTAAAACTAAAACGATATAGTTTTAACACTAGACACCATGTTGTTTACTGAACGCGGTAGATCCCTTGCCCGATTAAACTGTTGGCTGGGTGGTGAGACCATAACCAAAAGGGAAGAGTGGATCATAATTAGGATCACCAACATTCATGGGTAGTTGATCCACAGTCTTAAACCATGTCCGGGGAAGTTTTCCGGTGAAACCATAATCCCCAAAGAGGACATCAGCCACACCTTGGCCTTCACTACATGGTAACCAAGCAGCAACAAGAGCATCCATGGAGGAAAGGTAGGGCTCAACCACAAGAGGTCGTCCGGAGACGAGGACGACGATGCACTTGACACGACGCTTGCACACATTGGTGATTGTGCTTAGACCCTCTTCTGGAATTGTTAGGTTTAGATTGTCTCCGGCGGTTTCAGAATAAGGACTCTCTCCGACAACGACGATGGCGTATGAGAAGTTGCCGGACTTGACGAAATCGGAATTAGGGGTCTCGCTGTAGACGATCTCTGTGCTTGGGTCGACTGCGGTTGAGATGCCTTGTAGTATGGTCGTTCCTGCATATAAAAAAGTAACGGATATTGATGATAACTTTTCATTTGGAAAACGGAGCGGAGGTACAGTGGATATTAAGTTCAGGAATTAAAAGTAGAATCGTCAACTTCGTCTCCGATAAACCTCGTTGCCATAAGTTTGGGAATTAAAAGTAGAATCATCAAATTCATCTCCGATTAGCCTCGTTACCATCCAATATTGTAACAAGACTATCCTTTGAGCCTATTATGAGCCCTTATCTTTTCAAAATTGCGATTTAAAGTTTAAGCCAAAAGAACTCAAAAGAAGACGTGAGTTCTATAAAAGAGCAAGCCCACACACATTTTTAGTGCACAGATTTGGACGTTTGTCGATCGTTTCACACATGTGGTCAGGAACGAATCTAAAATTTATGGATAGTGAAGTCAAATACCTATAAGATGTATAATTTTGTGATGCAATGCATACTATATGTGGAGTCATGCATAACTTTCTATGAGCCAAATTTATCAAAATACCAAAAAAATATACTTATACTAGGAAAAAATTTCACTCAGTAAAGTCAGTTGATTCTAACTTGTCACTACGTGTCGCCGCACCAGTAACTTATATTATCTTAAAGGACCTCACATGTATTAGGTAGTTCTAAACATTGTCCGGATTTATATATTAAAAGTGTATGTATAGACTTTCTCTTTTTCAAATTGGTAGCCTTAATCTAATATCTCAAGGAAGACATACCAGTAGTATGGTTGTTTCCACCAAGTCCTTGCCAAGTAACAGTCCAACCACCAACACTGGTGTCCCAAATTGTTGGCATGGGTTCCAGCAACAAGAATTCTGGGTGATTTTTTGGAAAGAGGAAGCAGAGGACTATCTCCATCATTCCCATTTTTCAAAAGCACTAATGAATTCCTCACAGCTTCTCTTGCCAAATTCCTATGAGTCTGTTGATCAAATAAGATATCATGCTACGTACACATTACAGATCACATAAAAAATAGAGTTTTAAGGAACTTAAAATCGAGATTTTCTTACTTAACTTGGCTCTCGAGTTGATCGATTATGCTCGTATCAGCTATGGGGTTTTCAAAAAGACCCATAATAAACTTGACCCTCAAAATCCTTCAGACAGCATCATCGATACGACTCATTGGAATAACTTTGTTATTGACCAACGATGTCAAAGTCGCGATGAATTCGGTATAATTGTAAGGGACCATTATCTGGAAAATGAACCAAAAATAAGAACTTTTATACAAAATTTGTAAGAGGAAATTGTTACTGGAAAAAAATCTAGGGCAACTAACCATGTCAATGCCAGCTTCAGTCACAGCTTGAACTGAGAATGTATAGTTTGCATGAGCAGGTGAAGTGATCCTATCAATGCCTTCCCAATCAGAGATAACAAAACCCTAGCAGATTTGCGTATAAGTTAAAACAATCTCTTATAAATAACGAATGTTTTTCACTAGAGAAATTCTCTGGACACAGATATGTCCGAAATTGTCCAATGCATATGGAGCCCACAAAATAAAAAGGACTCGGATAATTTCGAACACATCCGTACTTATGTGTGAGAATTCTTCGTACCCTAAATTTAAGGGTTCGCTTGAGGAATCCGGTGACGAGATCGCGATTAGCATGCATTTTTAACTCCATTCACTCTCGAATATGAAACCATGACAGTAGAAACACCCTTGATGATCGAGTCGTAGTACCCAGGCATGTGAATACTCAAACAGTTTGTGCCAATTCTCTTAACAATATCCGGATTCCTGCAATATATATACATATAGATAAGACATAAGTCAAAACGATATAATTTCAAAGACGAGACGAGTAAAAAGACATCATTTTCTCCGCACTACAGTCCCGAACCCAATTTTTGCTATGAGATAAATTGAGGACATTGTTGGTGTACTTGCCTGGTAGCTCCGAGGCCAACATTACGAGGGAAAATAGTGGCCTGATAGACATTGTTATGGCCACGAACAGAATCGATTCCATAAATCATCGGGATCCCGAGTCGAGTCGAAAGCGAACCGTACTGATATGCATTCACCATATTAACCAAATCCGCTGGAGTAGCATCTAGCAGCGGCGTGCTTCCTCCGCCACTCAATACGCTACCAATGTAGTAATCCCTCACCATCTCAGCAGTGGCATTGACCCTGTCAATCTGTGTCATCTGCCCGATTTTCTAGGCCAGAGTCATCCGATTCATTAGGTCCTCAATTCTCCTGTTAATTGGCTGCTTCGGGTCCTAATACTTCATGTATTCTGAATCTGCTCTGGTAGTTGTACACATGCACAAGAGGAAGAGGATGAGTCCCGCTATCGAGAACGAAACCCTGATTTTCGTCATTCTTCCTCAAGTGATTCTGAAATTTCAAAAATCTGAAACAGAAACAGTACAAATCTCAATTTTTTTTCTTCAAACTTAATATTGAATTGGTAGATTGAGATTTGTAGGTCTAACCTATGGTTTGATAGAATACAAAAATATATATAAACAGAAGAATATACAAAGAGTAAGCTACAAACACAATCTTTGTGCACAAACTATCTGTATTTATTCGATGCACGTGATATCTACAAAAGTGTAACTTTCTCGTGTAGAAATTTAAAGCAAAGAGAAGGTAGAGTAAAAAACCAGAAAAAAATAATAGTAATAGAGTAATACGAATGCTCATAAACTAATTACATTATGAGAAAGAAAAAAATACACCGACATCCAAAATATGTGCGCTGCACGTTTTACTGCACAACAAAATCTCGCTTTCAAATTGAATCATGATTTTCTTATATATATATATATATATATAGAGAGAGAGAGAGAGAGAGTATAACTATATATATAGAGAGAGGTAGATTTGGAGAGCTTGTTGTGCAATGTGCACACAACAAGACATGTTATGTGTCAATACAGCGTTGAATCAAATCCATAAATTCCACGGAATACTGTTATTTGTACAATATAATTCAAAAGAAAAGTTGGAGCTACAGGGAAATTAACTATTTATTGTAGTGCCACCGAAAAAATTAAGGCGTGTTAAAAAAAAATTACTATACACACATACAAAAGGAGAAAAACAAGCGTCGACATTAATAGAGATTGTAATTTGTATATACGTACATTGATTCGTATGCATGTAATATGAATCGAAATTAATTATGTGCATAGAAGATAAAAAAGAAGAAGCTTATAGGATGCCCGAGAATAACTCCTAGGTCAATTAACCACTTCGTTCAACACGGAGAAATTTTCGTTTTTGATCCAGACATGTTACGATCGACCGATATTTGGTCGACATAAAGAAAGGGAAAAAGAAGAAGAAGAAGAAGAAGAAGAAGAAGAAGCCATAACCTGATCACGAAAGAGGAAGCAATTGAATTGAAGGTAGGAATGGCAAAAGAGGAAAAATGCTCACATATTTATACTAAAAGAAGTCTTTTTGTGTTTTACTAGGAATGGATTTGGATCGACCATCGTATTTGGATCATAAGTAAATATCGATCCAGTTCTGGATGAGGATAAGTCTCTGTATTAATGACTAATTAGTTGATTTAACTCTTTTTTTTGTATTGATTTATTTATATATATTTGCTTTTTCAAACAACTCAAACTGTTAGGATCATTTTAGGCTCAGTCTTACTGTCCATAAATGGGAGTCCAAATTAAAGGTGGGGCAAAGTACATGTGCATCGATTAATTTCTGAAAAATTAATTTCAACGTTTATTAGGGAAGATTGTAATTAAAACCAGGGCAAAATTATGTATTGACTGGTCACATAAAAATTAATAACACGCGAGCTTTAACCACAAAATTATGTATTGAGTTTACTTATACTCGTTTTTTTATGTTTCTGTTTGAAACTTGCGAAGAGTACCAAATTTGAGAAATTCTTATTAAAAAAAACTAATTAAGAAGACATAAAAATATGTTGGCCTTTTTCATTTTAAGTGAATTTCTTAAAACTTTTCTAAACATGATTTGTTATTGAATAACTTTTAGATTGCTAATTTTTCTATTGTCCAGCCATATTTCAGTTAGATTATGGTATTTATTAAAAAAAAATTATCCTTATTTAAAATAATTTTATGATTTTTTATAAATTTGACCATATAGATTCATAGCATGACCAAATTCCACCACAAAATCTCATAACTAAATTCAAAACCAACATTAATTTGACTAAATTCAGGATCAACATTAATTTGACTAAATTAATTAATAATTTAGACCACTAACATAGAAAATACCATAATCAAACGGGTTACAAATCTTGCTTTCTTGATAGAATAATCTCTCAAGTCCCAAATATTGAAATTATTTTCATGGTAATTAAAGATAGAACCAAACTAATAAATATAACATGATGCAGTTACCACAGGCTACGAACAAGAATGCCTTCAAATGTAATCCCAGGACCAAATGCCAAAGCAAGTCCCCACTCTTCCCCTCCCTCTCTCTCCTTCATCTCCTCTCTCATATACTCCATCACATAGAAAATAGTATTGCTACTAACATTCCCATAGTCCCTCAATGCCCTCCTACTACACTCCAGTTTCTCACTTCCCAACTTCAGAGTCCCCTCCAATCGGTTCAGAATCGCCGGTCCGCCTGGGTGAACAGCCCAAAACAGCTCGTTGAACTCGCTCAAACCGGCCTTACCCATAAGTTTCTTGCAGAACGCTTCGATGTTTTCCTCGATCTTTATCGGAAGATCCCTCCCCAATTTGAAATTTATTCCCTCTTCCGTAATCCGACCGTCTATCACGTTCTGTGTCCCCGGCAAGAATTGTTGAACAGCGTAGTTCAGTTCCATGAAAGGGGACTCCAACCCCACGACTGGGTCGGCCCCGATAATGGCCGCAGCAGCTCCGTCCCCGAAGAGGGCCGCTCCCACGAGGTCATAAGGGCGGTCCTTGTTTGGGGGACGGAAACCAAGAATGGTGGTTTCGGAAGTCGTTAATAGGACACGGCTCCCAGGGTTGTTTTCGGCGATGTCCTTGGCAACCCTGAGGCCGGTAACGCCACCGTAGCAGCCCAAAAAGTAAAGCATTACGCGGCCGACGTCGTTTCTCAGCCCTAGTTGACTCGCGAGGTAGAGGTCACCACCCGGTAATCGGATTTCGCTTGAGGAAACGTATACAAGGTGGGTGATGGCGGATTTTGATCTTCCCCACTCGTTGATGCAAGCAATGCTTGCTTCCATTGCCATTTTTACGACGGCCGGGTTCGCGATTTCGAGC
>JABCMJ010009273.1:0-18216 GCA_014822125.1 Arbutus unedo | reverse complement strand
TAGTGGATCAAAGAAATCTATGTGAAGCAGAACACCATCATTAAAACCCAATGAGCCACCTTTATGGAGATAAGGAAAGAAATTGTTGAAAATTCCAAATTTCGGGCAGAAATGAGGGGTGCAGTAAAGGCACAAGCAAGAGTCAATGCACAGCTGTTGAGAGTGAGTGAGGAGTTTTCAAAGAAGTCTGGAATGGGAAGTGAGGAGAAAAAGGGCAAAAGAAGAACAAATGTGGTGATAAAGAAGACAAACCCGAAAGATGTGGTGGATGTTGATAGCTCATATAGTAATTCAGGGGACGACATCGATATTGAGGCCTTACTGCGTGATTTGAACAAGAAGAAGGATGGTGCTGGGAGTAGCAGAGACTTGACAATTTGAAAACCCCCACCTATCAGACCTTGATATCACACACCGCTATCATACATAGCCTTTGTGGGTGTTGATCAGATGACATTTGTGTTTGAAAAGTATGATGTCAACTTGGTTGCTGACAGAGACTTGACAATTTGAAAACCCCCACCTATCAGACCTTGATATCACACACCGCTATCATACATAGCCTTTGTGGGTTGTTGATCAGATGACATATTTGTTTTTGGAATAGTTGTGTCGGTTGTAGTTTATAGTTTATAGATCGTAGATTTCCATAGTAGTTATTAAAATTTCAAGTTCGTTGTTGTAGTATGATGCCTTAGAGGTAGTTAGGCGAAGTATCATCTCAGGGTAGTCTTTCCTGAACTCTGTGGATAAGACAGTACTTGTTTTGCAAATCTAACTATTTTTGTAATCCATGGTCACTATAAGCTAATATAAAGTCCTTAGTTGATCCAATATTAGTCTTGAATTCAATTTAATTGTGTTTCACATACTTGCATGGCAAATAGTTTGGCACGTTTCATCCCTTGTTGATTATACACATATTTCGTATTTGAGAATGCGCTGAATTCTTTTGAAATGCATAGTGTTTTTGTCACTATTGCATTGTTATTGCACATATTGTGGGATATGACCTTAATTCCTTGAGTGAAATTCGTTTTGAGAGATTATCCTATGACAATTGGAATCGAGACTTATATTGATTACTCAATAGTTTGCATAACATGATAGCTCAGAATGTTAACTTATATTCATGACATGGGTGCACAAAAAGGAAAGACAGTATGTATTCCATTTACATTGGTTGGATGAACACAGAATGGGCATATGCCAATAATGACAATATTGGGAGACTTTGCCAAATTTTATGATTATCTAAGTTTTTGATTGCTAGCTAGGGACTAGCAACCCTCAAGTTGGGGGGGTGTGATTAGTACACATATTTGCATATCCTATAGCTTGGCGAAGTAGCTTTGGACTTATATTTATGATTAACTTTGAGTTTTTGTCTGATATTGCACGTAAGGTATATTTATCCTTATTGTAAAAAAAAATAGCTTAAAAAGATATCCCAGGAAGTCTTCATGACTCCCAGATGATCTATAAAGTCATCCTGAGGTCAGAGCAAAGTGTTAGTGTGATTGAGGCTTAGGAAAGAAGCAAAAAAGTGCCCAAAAAGCCAAAGAAGTGTTGGTGTTGAAATTGATGCTAGAAACCAAGAACATCCTAATGAAGTCTTCAAACATCCAGATGATGTGTCTGACCGAGGATGGACCCAAAAACTAGAGAGCAGAAACATTTGGATGAGCCCTACAGACATCCGGATGATTGCAAGATACCAAGCCAATGCGAGAGGAAACAGAGAAGAAAAGCATCCGGATGAAAGTCACAGAGCATCCGGATGTTCTATACTGATAACCCAGAAGCTAGAATTCCAGAGAAGACAAACATCCGGATGGAACCAAGTAGGCCAAACCAAGTCAGAAACCAGAGGCACTGAACAAACCAACATCCCGAAGAAATTCGGATATAGTCCAAGCAAGTGAATGCAGAAGAAGAAAACATCCGGATAGAAGACCCAAACATCTAGATGTTTGGAAGACTGACAGAAAACTAAAAAAGGCAAATGAGGGAAATATTCAGATGTTTCTTAGTAACATTCGGATGTTCTATTCGCAAACCAACCGCTTTTGTTGACTAAAGGATTTTCTTCAATAATTCAACCATCTTTTTGAACCATTTTTCAAGTGGAATACCTCGACCACCACATGGATCAATCAAGCAAGCTTATTTCAACCAAACCAAGCCCAAATAATGATGTAAGTTGGCTCTTCAACTAAACTTAGAGACTAAGTAAGGTTTTTGTCAGGATATTTTGATTAAAGAAGAGGTGAAGCTAGCTCTATAAAAGGGGACTTCTTGACAACTTTTAGATACAAGTTTTTAGACATATTTTAGGAAAGAGAGAAAGAGAAAGTTAGAGATAGAATTAGAGAGAGTTACCTTAGATATGTTCTAGTTGACCAAGTTTTGTACTCTTGTTTTCTAGCAAGCAAGTTGAAAGTTAATTTCATATTGTATTTTCATTTCATAAGTGTACTTCTTTATTTTAAATGCAAGTTCTAATTCCATTTTCAATTAAAAACATATTTTCCATGTCTTATCTTTCTATTGCAAACTTTACTTTAAGTATGTCAGGCTAAATTTAGAAGGTCTAGTGATAGGATGACTTTCATCTCATGGCTTGAGCATGGATATCTTCTCAACTGATTTTCATAACATATAAAAAATTAGCGGAGTTTCAATATCAGAACCTAGAGTGGAGAATTAAAGCCTTAATTGGTTATACCCATAATTAATTCCGGTATATCCAATACTTGGTTCAATGTCCTTCATATCTGGACTTATTGTCTAGAGGACAAAACCTATATTTTTACACACCTTAGTCATGAATAGCATTTCAAAGATTAATTTTTCAACCAAGATCATAAAACTTTGATTCTTGGATTCAGTAGGAAGGAGATATCCTATGTTCAGTTCAAAGAAGAAGTAATCCCCATGACTACGCATGCTTTCTTCCTTCGACAAGTTATGTGTGTAGTGTTTGTTTTAGTTTCTATCCTCAAAATCCAGATTAAAAGAAGTGGTGTCCTAAGCGCTAAAACTCAATACGAAAGTGTTACCAACTTAGGAACTAGCTTCCCCGTAGATCAGTACTTGGACTTCACTGTTGTACAATCCATAAGAAGAAAAGCAAAGTTCAAATTTTGTAAACTCTAACCGTACCTAGCGCCACAACAAGGTACCAGGTTGGGACCGGTCATATCCCGTGGGTACCCGAACATTGAAACATTCTAAGAACTGTATAAAGATTAGTTGTTGTGGATTACATTCCCTGTGAAAATATTTATTCGTGTCTTGTAGCCGTGATGAGACATAAGTTGAGTTTTGACTTAAATCGTGCTCTTGTTAGTTCTATAGCCTTCTTGCATAAACTTAATAACTTATTATGTTCTGGCACGGTACCAAAGGGATATAATGCTAGGAAAAACATATTGATTGGAAACATGACGAATGGGAACGGTGTTGTTGGGGGCACTATGGTTGGAATGCACGATTGGTCAAGTGATCGAGATGGTTATTATTCGATTAGAATTATTGATTTGGAAATATTGATTTGAAATAAATGGCAAGGTCATTCTTCGAAAGTGGATTTTATGACGGTATCATAGTTAGAATATTTCTGATTTAAGTCAAGGATTTATGGAGTCAGACACTTGATAACACTTGATTAGATTACTTGAAAGAATAAAGTTCGATACTGGCTTATATGATCAAGTTCTTATAGCTTCCGCTCTGATCTTATTGCATGATGTCATTAAATCTTGATTACTTCTATATTCTTTGTTAATTGCATATCATATTAATTTTTCTAAAATATTTAAAAGGAAACTTAAGGGTTGGGTAATTTGTTGTGTATCAAAACTCATGGTACAACTTTCTTCTAACTCTAACGTTTCATGTCAAGTACCGACGTCAACGGAGTAGAACCAAACTATCCACCCCATGATGACGCATATCTTGAAGAAAATCAGGTGGAACCATAGTTTGCCTGAGCCTAGACTTAGATTGCTCTGACTTACTGCAAGTCTTTTTGATGTACAAGCTTTCTAAAACATATTTCAATTATCCTCCGTATTAAACTCATGTTTTAAATGAAACGTGGGTATTTGATTACTTTTCTCTTTTAAATTAACGTATTTAAAATTTGGGTTGTTACAATTATTCCAAATAGTCATGTTGGAGGGGTCAATGCAACTTCTATTGTTTCCATCTATTAACAACCCTTTGGGTTAAAGTGGTAAAAGCGTCACCTAAGTTAACAGTCGTTTCCCGACATCCATGACAAGAGAGGCCAGTCAAATTTTTTCTTTTGTTGCCCGCTCCACAATCCAAGATGTAGGATCACGCACCTTAGCAATGGTTACTGGAAGAAATAATTATATATTTGCTCAAAATTAAAATAAAAAGGATACAATTTTTTCTACATGCATCGATTGGAGATCATTTTTGGATCTCATGAGACTTTAAAAAAATACACTAAATTACTGACTATGTCACCGAATGAGAGAGTTCACAACACAAACCAGGACCAAGAACTAAAAACCCGGAAAGAGAAGAAAGAGAAGACATTATCGTTGATAGTGAATTTATTAATAAATTCCTTTAAAAAATTTGAAATATAAAAAGTCAAAGTCAACTCCAGACTAAATTATAGCACCTGCAATGTATTTGGACAGTTCGTTAACACACTACATCAGCCAAAATGATATTCCCATCCATGTATATGCCTCTACTCACATCATAGTCTCCTTTGTAAGTTATCTTATGTGATGTATCACGTTATAGGGATAATTTTGTAATTGCCACCTTATCTTAACAGAGAAAATTTGTAATATCAATCTCCGTTGTTATTGTATATCCTGCTCTCTCTTTCATATAATTATCTCCCACTGAATATGTTATGCCATATCCAGTGAACAAAACAAACAACAAATTTGTAAGGCTCTAAGATTCCATCTTCTATTCTAGCCAAGATTATCAATATTGTACCGTACTATTTTGGCATAAAAACATACCAAATACCTCTAATATCGTATCATTCTAAATATCGGCCCATACGCTAAAATTAGAAATTTTCATGTACTACTTAAAAATTTTAAGTCTCTTGTACTTGAAATAACTTGGGGCAAACATTAGCATTTTAAAATGAAGTGCGAATATTAAATTCTGAGTATAAAATACAAGTCAAGCTATTTATAACTGAGTGCCTTGGCCCTTGCGTTGACATTAAGTGACTGATAATGTTTCACGAATTACAATATTGTATTGAGTTAATGACAACTTTCGCGATAACATTGTTTTTGGCATTTGAATGCATGTACCTATTTGGCATTTGAGGAATATATGTGTTGGAGAACAACCAGTCTTAGAAAATGTGAAATGTATGCCAGCACTTGTGAGGTGGTGATACTGAATATTGGAGAAGCTTATCGACTTTATTGTACAATTTTAATCAATAATAATATAATCTAATTAAATATTTCAAAATTAATAGTAAATATTTCAATAACCAATGATTCATAATATTTTAGTGCGTACTGTACATATTCATTTCTAACCGGTCAAAGTAATATGTGATAAATGCAAGAAAAAGTCATAGCAAATAAACTGAAAAAATACATAAGGAATCTGGAGGAGGTAAAAACTTAAATAGAGAATATTTTAATTTTTCCAAATTAAATTATTAAGTTGATTGGCGAGCTTTGCAAGAGTATGTTCTTACTCATGCGAGTGTAGAAAAACTTCCAAGATAAAGAGTTTCAAGTTAGCATGAACACACCTAGTCTCAAAAGGAGAAGGCCAAATCAAAGTAGGCCCAGGAGCGTGGTAGTGAAGACCAACTCATATGTTCATGTTGACACCAGGGTCGTAGCAAGGAAATCAAGTGCTAGAAGAATATCTCCCCCAATGCTTGAACCCTCATTCTTTTTAGTGCCTATGTAGGGAATATAGAGCAAATTATCCATTATTCAAAGAGCTCGATAAACGAGGAGAAAAGACATGTCCGAACATGTTGAGAAAAGAAAGGTTCTTTGAGAAGCAACCCCTACAAAGCAATGACAAGCCTTATCAAGAAGGAACTTCGAAGTCATGGGTATCTCATAAGAGAAATATCCCTACGAGTTCATTGTCACCAGTTCTGAAGAGGAATTTTTCACCTTCGGATCATGCAGAGGCAAGAAAGAAAGCTCAGAGGAATTAGTCTTGTGAAAGGAGTACCAAATTGGTTTTTGAGAAAGACAAAACCAAACTGTTCCAAGGGTACACAAAGTTATCTAAGGTAGATGTTAAAACATTAAAACCCCACTAGCAAGATTTAGGGACGTATACGCAATTTCTGACAAGCTTTACAAAGGATGTTTTATGAGGGTTATAGGAATAGATTTAGGGAAGTATACGCAATTCCTAACAATGTAATAGTACAACTTTTGGAGAGGGACAAATTCGGAGTCCCCATTGCCAATAGCAACTCCATCTTCTTTCCCTTCATAGCCAAAGTCGAAGGTAGTGTTAGGTTTGCCATCCACCCCTTGATTCGAGAGGATTTATGCTTCTAGAGTATTGCTCACTTCCAGTGCATCGGTAAATTTTTTCAAGTGATGTTGACAGTAATAGCGCTTAACACCTTTTTGGGCACTAACATGGGATTGGTGGCCATTCACCACTTTTATAATTTAAAACAAGCCCTATACAAACCTGGCGGGGTAGAGGGTGCAAAGAGGTCCCAAAGATACTTCTGCCAACCCGAAGTGGCAACCTCAATCTGGTTTTAGATCCACTTTTGGTCGAAGTGTCAAGGGCGTGGGACCACCCAGTCAACGATGAGGAAGCCAAGTGCATTCCTTGTGTTGAGGGGACTTCCGGTAAGATTTCCCTTCAATGTTCTGTTCATTCCCTTATTTTTTTAATTGTTCTTATATAACACCAGATGTATACCACTGGCCCAATAACTTCTCGGAGCCTGACTATATGGTCCAAAATACTTAAGTCCAAGTTATTAATAGCAAATACAGGGTTTCTTATGTACCCAAGATCACCCATGTAGACTTTTGATGTGTGCGAGATGTCACAATCTCCCCATCTTTAAAACCTTGTGCCCTCGTGAGGGGTTGAACACTAGAGTCACCACGGCCTAATTCCAGGTCTACTCTCTAGTGACCAAACAAAGTCTCGATCCCACTCAATTATGTACACGGGTCACTCTACTACCATCTATAAAGCCTCATGTATTCCATCTATAATGCCCCATTTAATTGGAAGTCAAGATGATACACTTGTGGGTACTTCCCGTTATGTATTTATGTGCTTATATGTTATGTGTTTATGTGTTTACTTAGTGTTGATAGTTATCGATGTCCTCTTGTGTCGTAGGAGTATGTCGTCGCATCGAGATTGAGGTAGGGGTATGGGTCATGCATCTATTGGAAGCCTATGAAATGAGTTGTTAGATTTTTCCTAGTTAGAGGAGGCCTTTGTTGATATTGAGGTGACCTTAGTCGTGTTATTGGTCATGTAAGGATTGTTAGAAACGTTATGTATACTTTTTGTGTTACCGCGATATAAACAATGAAGTCAAATAAAACAAAATCATAGAATGATAGGATCTGAAAATCACATAGAAATGATTAAGTCTAGTGTTAGACACTATGTCGTGCGATCTCTTTTGTAGAATAGGCTAATGAAATAATAAATAATCTCCAACAGAAATATTCTCACATAGAGTAACTAATTACTCATACGCTTAACGTTGCATGCTTAGGCTAAAAAGTGTTAAGTTGACTTTCAATAAAAGGATTTTACACCATACTATGGAGATCAAATTGTTCCAAACATAAAAACCTTAGAAGAGAATCCGAAACGTGGCTGCCGCTCTTTCTTGAGTAGTACACGAATTTGTAACTTCTTTCACGATATAGAATGTTGCAATTAAAAAAACTCCAGTAGTTAAGCCCGAAAACTAACCAGACGCAGTCCAAATATTGGAGACTTTTAAGCATTTTCAAACATTGCACCATGCAATCGGCAATGAATGGTTTTCTTATGGCTAACATCCGACAACATGGGGCACTAAACCGACTAGGATAGTCAGCTATCACCGAGAGACCAAAGAACCAATTGTTAGACACAAAATGACAGAAAATCAGCCCCATTTATATTAAATCCTCTAAGATTTTGATTAAAAGGGGTCTCACATATATATGAAAATAACATACGTATTTTTGTTTAACACTCAACAAAAATAATAAATAAAAAATCAATACAAAAACTCACTAAGTTATGTCTTCGAAACCCATGTTACAAATAGAGGAAACACACTTATATATGATAACATTCATGAATTTTGCGATTAGTCACGAATGAAAGTGACATAAATATTCATCCGAATAGATGTCAACGACTAAAACCAACTTTACACTAATAAATAACACATTAAAATCATATAAAGTTTAATAGAAATAAGTTTTATTTGAATTTTTTCAACCAATATTAATTGGAGTCAATTTTTTATTCACTCCATAATAATTTTGAACAAATCAAATATAAGTTCTAAAAGCACTTTTTCAACAATACCCCACATGAATTAAAATTGATTGGATAAATGATGCAAAAAATAATATAGATGACAGAAAGAGTACAAACAAAAATCTCTTGCATAGGATAGGTAGCCGTTGGCTTTGAACCTTCCATTGTGAAAGACTATCGAATTTACTTGTTAATCAGTGGACGTGATTCTTGAACTATTTATTTTTTTGTGTAAACCAAGACAATAGAATTAACACAGGATCTTTTCAAACACATTTGGTTCTTACGATTGTGTCCATTTTGACCCTGGGCAATTCCTAGCTTCATGAGTGCTTTAGAAAACTAAGCCTTATATATCGTTCTCATAGAAGCGGCACTT
Source organism: Arbutus unedo (assembly GCA_014822125.1). Taxonomy (NCBI): domain Eukaryota; kingdom Viridiplantae; phylum Streptophyta; class Magnoliopsida; order Ericales; family Ericaceae; genus Arbutus; species Arbutus unedo. The sequence goes on along the minus strand of JABCMJ010009273.1, from coordinate 9,311 downwards.
TCTCACTCATATAGGCGACTTCCCATTAAGAGTATCCTACCATACTCCACTTGGATATCCAATATATGAGAATCATTAAAAGCTTAACTTACCCTAGATAACGTTGTAGGCATCACTATTGTATCCTAAGAATGAGAAGGAGAAGTTATCTCTGCAGTGACACGACTGAGTCACACACAACTTCGTTGTCCCTTTGAACCTAGATCTTGAAATCTCCAATCAACTAGGTACGGTTCTATTGAGGCAACTCTTAAATGATAGGCTTAAACTTCATTCTCTCAATATGTTCACTCATTCTCTGGTCAACACTTCTCGGGTAACGGATCCTTATTTTGTCTTTTGACCTTATGTATATAGATACCAACCTCAAATGAAAACAAGTGTTCTATGGAATTATGTCTACAATCATCACTTCGAGAATTACCATACTACTCTATGCCCTTTCAATTGTTGATCGAATATTATAATTAATATAAATTTTGGCACAGAGTTCATAATACAATTATGAGTAATGACGAAAAATGCCTCTTCCCCCACAATTTTGTGACAATCTAGACTTTGTTCACATAATTATCAATCGTGTGACAACACACTATGTCATGCCATCTCTGTTGAAAGAAGAGGATAACAAAATAAAAAATAATCTCCAAGAGATAAATTTCCACATAGAGTAATTGATTACTCACACGCTTAACGCTTCAAGTTTTGGATAACAAGTGTTAATCGAGCCTTTCAATAAAAGGACCTTACCCTATACCACGGAAATCAAATCCCTCCAAACATTAAAACCTTAAAAGAGAATCCAAAACATTACAACCACTCATTCTTGAGCAGTACAGTAATGTGCAAATTCTTTCACGATGTAGAATGTTGCAATTAAAACCAAAAAACACTCCGGTAGTTAAGCCCAAAAACTAACCAGACTTGGTCCAAATATTGGAGACTTTTACGCATTGTCAAATAGTGCACCTTGCAATCGACAATTAATGGTTCTCTCATGGTTAATATCTGACAACGTGGGGCACCAAACCAAATAGGATAATTTGCTCTCATCGAGATTTATTTCTCGACAACTGATCCAAGCGGTTGAAAATAAAAATGGACAAGCCATTAGACATATAAAAAGTTATGTCTAGTCAAAAAAGCACACTATGGGATATCAAATCCTTTAAAAGTTTGATTCGAATGGGTAGCATCTTTGTTGAAATAACATATATAAGTTTCTTTAACCCTTAAAGGAAAAACAATGTACCTAACCTTATCAAAATATTATTTGAATTTGTACAAATCATGAACCTAAAGGTTGGAACCATAAGAAAGCAAGTAAAGTTGCCACATTATCCCATCACTAATGATCAAATCTAATTACTTAAACTCCGACAGCTAAGAAACACAACTCTACCGCTTAAGAAATAAATTCATACATAGGAAAGAAGATCATATCACCAAATGTCAAAACTAAAACTCCAAAATTAAAGTTCAAAGAAGTCACTGTCATGGCCTCAAGCATGTATGTGTTGAGAAATATATACCCCAGAAATTAATTTTTTAACCAAAGCATAGTTTCATGAGAAATTAAAACCAAAATCAGAAAATTGGTGGGACGTAATTGACTGTCAAAATATCAATTCACACCAAACATACGTTTAATCTGGTAATTACTTTGTGTTTGGGTTTGAGTTTCGCCCAACTAGAGTATATCTTTTTATAGAAAGTTAGTTATGTATTTTTTGGGCTTAGGCCCAAGCGAAATTAATTAACTAATTTTCTTTGCTTATAAACCATTTCCTTTTGCCACGAATGGCGTCCACGTCCAACGGGTTGCGTCTTAAGGGCACACCTCGTGACTGTTCACTGCGAACAGACATACCTGTTGGTTTGTTTTGAACACTCACCTTGTAGCCTATATAATTGTCCTTCCATTTCCATTTTAACAATCGAAAATATTCTAGTCTCTTGTCTGCATATCGTGTGAATCTCTAATTCCTTCAATCCAAGACATTTCTGCACATTTCTAGTTCGCTAGGCACTCGGATTACTGTGCTACTTCTGAGAGCGTGATCGTTGTATCCTGGGAGACATTCGCCTATTAACAGAATTTCATGAAGTATCCTCTGGAGTTCTTCCACTTGATTGATGATAGATTTGGAATCAACCATTAAGACTCAAAAAATTTACCAACAACGAATTTCTTCATGCCGACATCTTTCGTTTTGTACTTCTTTTCCAATAAATCCCAAAGAACCTTTGCCGTCTTCAATGGACTATACACGTTATACAACGTGTTGTCCAACCCATTGAAGATATAGTTCCTACAAAAAATCCTCATGCTTCCAGGCTTCAACCGCGGCGACAAATTGTCAGTCAGTTTCATTCTCATTAAGGGCCAAAACATCTTCTCGCAAAAACTTTGCCAGATTCAGAGTTGTAAGATAAAACAATATTTTTTGTTGCCAACTCTTAAACTCAATTCCATTAAATTTTTTCAATTTTTCCCCATAATTGACTGGAACAGAAGTAAGGATAGTGGTTGGCAATGGTGCTTGGGACAACAACATTCGGTACACTAGTACCTACCGGAATGTCATTTGCATTTTCGTCTACCATTTTATTTGCTATATAAAATACAACAAATAAACAAGATATGATTGAAATACTTTACAGTAAACTGATTTATTAAGAAATTAGAATATCATCTTAAGATTGTTGTTACGAATCTACTGCAAAAAAAGTATTTGTATGCATAAAAAACAAAATGACGAAGGTAAAAATCTAATTGAGAAAATACATTTATCCCCCCCTCAACAAGAGATTTAGTTCAGTACTAGATAGAAGGTACATCAGTATACACGTGCCGATCACATGAGGGTATGGCCGACTTGAGGAGGGTTATCCATACTTTATTCGGGCCGAGAAGGACGAATACCTATCCAGCCAATCTTAGAAAGATGGTTCGGATATCAGCTGACCTGAGAAAGGTGGCCCCACATCTTACCGACTTGAGAAAGACGGTCCGAGATACCATCAATCCTAGAATAGCGATGAGCAACTGTTACTCCGAGATAAGACAGAATCCCATGTAAGTCGGGATGCATCCCTAGCAGATATGGATGAGAAATCCACGACCAATTTAATTAATACGAGAAGTATAGATTAAATAAAACTCTAATAATAGAAGATGACTGTTTGATAGAAAGTTATCTTATTAGTGGCCAATCAGAAGACACTCCACTCTAGCCTGAATTCTAAGAGAATTAAGATTAATGAAAAGTCTATAAATAAATCTCCATGTCAAGAAAAGAGATACGTTCTAACTAGTGCATAATTTCACTTGCTAATAGAAAATATTAGATGGAGTTATTGATCATCCTATGAGATTTTGCCTGATTTAATCATTAGAATGTCTTTCTGCCACAGCGGCAGAGGGCTCTTTGACAATTTATTATTTTGCAGATCACAGGTCCACCCATATTGAGAGCTTTGTTTCTGCTGGATATTGAGGGATTAGCTTTCCGTTCTGATTGAGAAAATCTTCCCATCTACAATTGGCATCGTCTGTGGGAAAGCTAAAAACGCATGTCTAAAACACCCAAGAGAGATTAGGGGAAAGAGCACAAGGGGAGAGGCAGGTCAAGATCTTCTCCTCCAATTCCCCAGAAATCAAGAGGACCTAGGAAAAAAGTTCCGAGGATCCTACCCCCAAAGCTAGTCGGGGGTTAGCCTGGAGGACAAGCACTGCTTTATACTATTCATCCACCAGTTTCTTCACCAGTGGCTCCCCCGCCACAAGCCACATTGTCATTGATTCTACTGGAGCAGCATCCTGATCTTTGCGAGAAGCGGAGCAGTCCAGAACCAGCGATAAATCTCAAACACAAACCCAGAATGAGGGAGGGAGAGGATCCCGAACTCATGACGGGACTCGTCGAGACGAGTAGAACAGTAACATTGATCGAGTCTGAAGGCGAAACCAAGAAATTGAAGAGATGAGGCGTTATATACACCATATGGAAAGAGAGAATCAGGATCTTCGCAAGCAAATAGATTCTGCTCGGTAGTCGGCATCGAGACAAGGTGAACATTCCTAGACTGGTCCATGACGACAGGATAGCCAACCCGAATGAGTTCAAAGATCCTGAGGAGGGGAGCAGCAAGTTGGAACTCTTTCGAACCTGGGTGGACTGCCTCTAGTGCAACCGCTCCCCGATATGCGAGATTGGCTGAACCAGCGGGCTGGCATGGCTGTAAACTTTAACCGGCAATAGCCGTTCCAGTAATACCCCCAGCTGATCATATTCCCAACATGAGGGCGTGGTTGAATCAGCAATTGGGATTAAATCGCCCAGAAGATGATGAAAATCATAAAGAGTTGCAGCAGCTGGCAGTGTCGTCACTATCAAAACAGAGGACTTACCTAGAAAGTTTGTCCCTCCAAAATTCACAATTTATAATGGAAGAAGGGATCCAATGACTCACCTCAAAGGGTTCGTGAACTCCATGATGATCTATGTAGGCCATGACAGCCTATACTGCAAGGTTTTTTCCTTGAGTTTGGGGGAAACAGCCCTAAATTGGTTTCAGGCCCTTCCCCCAAAATCTATCACCAGTTGGAGGCAACTAGTGGACCAATTCCTCAAGCGATTCATGGACAATCGAGCACAGAACAAGTATGTGAATACACTCTTGGCCTTAAGGAAAAGATCTAATGAGGACCTCAGGCAATACGCGAATAGGTATTGGGTAACCTACAATGAGATCGGGGACAGCTCAGAGGCCTATGTTGTGGAGTCCTTTAGGTTAAGGCTGTCATCCCGAGAGCGACTGAGGGAATCCTTGACAATTGATCCTCCCAACACCATCGCCGAGCTAATGGGAAGGGTGAAAAAGTACACCAAGTTTGAAGACGAGATCCGCCCAGACACAGATTGCCCCGCCAGCAAAGTGCATAGGAGCAATGCATTTGAACCAGCAGCAAAGTGGTCACGAACCGAAGTGGCCTAAGTGGTGCAAGTGGCCAAAGAACGCAAACTGCCTAACCCCCAAGCATATAGAGCAATTCAGACAGTTTTCAACACTCCAATATTCAAATTAATCTAGCCATTAAAAAATGAGCCCTTTTGAAAATGGTCGACAGCTTCAGGGGGAGCACCCGTGAGGCGTGACCCGAATAGAGATTGGTGTAGTTATCACCGAAATAATGGCCATATCATAGAAAAGTGCAAGGCGCTTAAACAGTTCTTAGAAGAACTAGTTGAAACTGGGCACCTTCGACGGTTTGTGGCCGATCAGGGACAACCAAAGGCTTAGCCAGAACCAATGGAGACAGAATCTTCCGAGGAAGAGGCAATGGTAATCGGCACCGTCCATGTCATACATGCTGCAACACCAATCCAGGATAAGAAGGAGGATCATCTCCAACGACGCTGTGATGGGCACGCACATCACGTTCAGCACCTCGAGCAAAAAAGGAAGGCGCTCGTGGTAAAAAAAGATACGGTGATATTCTTTTCAGAAAAAGATTTGGAGGGGATATAACCCACCCTCATAATGATGCATTGGTAATTACGCTGCTACTCGGCACCATCAACACGAAGAGAATCCTAGTTGACTAGGGTAGCTCAATAGAAATTCTATATTATGATGCTTTCAAGAAGCTCAAACTTGATCAGGCAGATCTGTAGAAAGCCAACATTCCACTCATAGGATTCAACGCCGAAGCAGTCTGGCCTCTAGGATCCATCACTATTCCTGTACGAGCAGGAAGGGTCACCCTGGACATCGACTTCTTAGTTATGGATGTGCCATCAGCATACAACGCAATCGTAGGGAGAACTTGGCTCTATCGGATGAGTGCAATCCCCTCCACATATCATCAGATGTTGAAATTCCCTGGCAAGAAGGAGATCGAATGTGTTCGGGGAAATCAAACGATGGCGAGAAGTTGTTATGTCACTTCGATAAAACACAAACCCAAAGCCGAACACGTGTAATCTATAGAGGTCCTAGATCGGCCGACGATAGAGGATATCGGACATAATCCAGCCGATCGAATTGTGGAAAAACTCAAGCAAATACAGGTGAAGAGTTATCTGAGCAGGACGAGAAAATCCTGGTACAGGTTCTTATGGAACATATTGACGTATTCGCTTGGACGCTACAAGAGATGCCTGGGGTGAGCCCGGCTATTGTCTGTCATCATTTAAATATGGATCCTATCCACAAGCTGGTGATGCAAAAATGTAGAAGATCGACAGTTCAACATGTCGACGTGGTAATAGAAGAAGTTGATCGGCTACCAAAGGCCGGAGCCATCAGAGAGGTTTACTACCCATAGTGGTTGTCAAATATTGTGGTGGTGAAAAAGAAAAATGGCAAGTGGAGGGTATGCGTTGACTTCACCAACCTAAATAAAGCATGTCCCAAGGATAGCTTTCTGTTGCCAAAAATAGACCAACTCATGGATGCTACTGCAGGATATCGACGCATGAGCATTTTGGATGCATACCGAGGATATCATCGGATTGCCATGTATGAGGCAGACCAAGAAAAGACATCGTTCATAACTCCATTGGGTTTATTCTGCTACAAAGTGATGTTGTTCGGGCTAAGGAACGCAGGAGCTACTTACCAAAGGTTAGCCACACTTATGTTTAAGGAACTGCTCGAGAAGAGCATGGAGGTATATATCGATGATATGGTTGTCAAATCTGAGAAAGCCGAGACCCATATCACTGATCTCTGCAACACTTTCAAACTACTCAGAAAATTCAAACTCAAGCTAAACGCCTCCAAATGTGCTTCGGGGTTAGCTTTGGAAAATTTCTAGGGCACCTAGTTACGCGAAGGGGTATAAAAGCCAACCGCCTCTAAACAGGTTTATCAGCCGATCATCCGACCAATGTCGGCCGTTTTTTCAACTACTAAGAAAGCAGCCCAAGTACTCTTGGGGGGAAGAATGTGAGACAGCTTCCAAGAGATCAAGACTTACTTAGCAAATCCACCACTAATCATCACTCCCGAGAAGGGAGATATCCTGACATTATATCTTGCTGTGTCTGAGCATGTGGTGAGTGCAGTACTATTGAAAAGCGAGGATGGCAAACAGATACCCATCTACTATGTGAGCAAACTACTGCTCAATTCTGAAACAAGGTACCTCCCCTTAGAGAAACTGATTTTATCCCTTGTAGTAGCCTCAAGAAAATTACAGCATTATTTTCTAGCCAACGCGATTGAAGTACCAACCAAACATCCCCTCGGCACTATTCTGAGAAGAGCGGAGCTGTCGGGTAGGGTGGCTACCTGGCCTGTGGAACTCGGGGAGTATGATATCAGGTTCCTTCCAAGATCAACGATAAAGGGTTAGGTCTTAGTAGGCAATCACAGAAACAAGCCATCCCAAACCGGAATCACAACAAGAACTCCCGGACGATCGACTACCCTACTGGAGGTTATATGTCAACGGATCCTCATGTTCATGAGGATCTAGAGTCGGCATCATAATCGAGGAGCCAGACGGATGTTACTTTGAGCAGTCCATTCGGCTGAACATCAGTGCTTCAAATAATGTCATCGAATATGAGGCACTAATCCATGCACTCAAATGCACATATAATCTAGGGGCAATATACATAGCAATCTACTGTGATTCTCAGCTCATCCTTAATCAGCTCAACGGCGAGTATGTCACCCGAGATGAGAAGATGACTACTTATGCGGAGAGAGTTAGAGCAGAATTATCTAAGTTCAAGAAGGTCGAAATGACCCACATCAGTTCTAGGAAGAACGAGCACGCAGACGCCTTGGCATGTTTGGCTTCAGCAATCCCAAGAGACAAGCACCGAACCATATATGTGGATGCCATCGAATATCCAAGCATCGATATTCCAATTGCCGAGCTAGCTTTGGAGATCGATCTCGGCCCCAGCTGGATGGATCTAATCATCTCTTACTTCACTGGAAGTACAATTCCCGAAGATAAAAAAGAAGCCCACAAGATACGGATCAAGACAATACGTTTTTGGCTCTCACCCAAGCAAGAACTCTACAGGAAGTCTTACACTAGTCCCTACCTGAAGTGTGTACACCCGAACTTGGTACAAAAGTTCGTGTACAAAATTCATGAAGGCACTTGTGGAAGCCATGCTGGGGGCAGGTCCATCTCCCACCGCGCTATATCTCAGGGATATTGGTGGCCTTACATGCAGGAGGATGCAAACAAATATGTACAAGCTTGCGAGAAGTGTCAAAAGTTTGCCCCAATCACCCATCTTCCTGCTGCCGACCTACCACCGCTCACCAGCCCTTGGCCCTTTGCTCAATGGGGCCTAAACATCATAGGCCCACTTCCTAAAGCCACTAGGGAAAGGAAGTATCTCATGGTCAGCACTGATTATTTTACAAAGTGGATAGAAGCGGAACCCCTAGCCAAAATCACAAAAAAGAATATTGAGCGTTTTGTTTGGCAAAACATCATCACCCGATTTGGCATCCCATACGCAATCATCTTGGATAATGGAACCCAATTTCAAGAGAAGTTCAAGGCCTTTTGCTCACAATATCATATCCACAATTACTATGCCTTAGTAGCATATCCTCATTGCAATGGTCAAGCAGAAGCCTCAAACAAGACGATACTATGAGGTATCAAGAAGCGACTAAAGAAAGCCAAGGGCAAATGGGTAGAAGAATTATCTCTGGTCCTCTGGGCATATAGGACCACGCCACGCCGATCTACGGGAATCACCCCGTATTCACTTGCATATGGCACCGAGGCTGTCATTCCTCTTGAAATTGGCCTCCCAACTATCCAAACCGAGTTAATGGAGCAAGGGGGAAACGATTAGGCTTTAGCAATAGAGCTTGATCTCGCCGAAGAGAAACGAGAATGGGTTATGATTAGATTAGCCTCCTATCAATCTATCATTTTCAGAATACAACAAGAGAGTCTGTCAAAGAGAATTTGAACTCGGCGACCTGGTGCTCCACAAAGTCATGGGTAACACAAAGAATCCAACTGATGGAAAACTTGGGGCTAACTGGGAAGGCCCCTATAGAATCATAGGACGGCTTGGGAAAGGCGCCTACAAACTCCAAGATCTTAACGACAAAGAAGTTCCACGTACTTGGAATGTTTCAAACCTCAAAAAATTCTATCAGTGGAATCATCTTTTTCACGAATTTATTATGTTTATCGAACTCCAGTTTTATGAGTAAAAGCACAACTTTTCATTCATTGGCAAATATTCAGTAAGCCTGTAAATGTCATCGTTTCCATCACTGCCCTACTTGGGGGGGGGGGGGGGGGGGGG
>JABCMJ010009270.1:0-28606 GCA_014822125.1 Arbutus unedo | reverse complement strand
GTTCAGTTGGGGAGTTTTATGAGGATTTTGCTAAAAATATGATGATTTATTATGTCGAATATCGAGAGTGTGATAGAAGCTCGCAGTCGTGACTCCATTGGGACTGCTATAAGTAAACTCGAAAGATATTTATGAAGTATAAAGGTGTAGATATTCTTATTGGGCTATGTAGCTCAATCCTTCTTTCCCTTATGGATAGCATCGCAAATGATACTTTGAGATCCAGGCTAGCCTTTTAGCTTTTTGTTATCTTGGAAAGCCTACACCCTTTCGGCTGTGATGAGTCATAAATACCGCTTGACCATTGTCACACCATTACATGACAATAGGAAGTGTATCTTGGCTCTAGCTCAAAGGTACCCTATGAGACTATGAAACCTTATGCATAGTAGAAAGTTTATCACCTTCCAAACTAGGATAGGAACCCTATAGGATTACTTGTCACTATCACCATTATACCCTGTTTACATGGCAACGTGTTATTGCTTTTACTATACTCTTATGCTTCGTGCATGCATTATTTTCATTTTTGGACTATAGATAGGCTCAGGGTAGCATTGTCATCCTGACTAGAGGTCATTCTAGTGAGGGTTGGGGCAATCTTAATCTTGGATCAACTCGACCCTCTAAAGGAATTCAACAAAGAAGACAGAAAGGTACACAGTTAGGAGGAGCATCCACCCTAGCTTTATAACGTTGTCTATCCAAAATGATGAGAATTGCTCCATTTCAAAGGCCATGATAGGTCGAGGTTCAGAGGGATCAAGGTAATTCCAATGTTTGATTGACTTCTCTCGAGAGGTTATTAGGCAGATCCTCGTATGTTTTTAAAAAAAGAAAAGAAACATTTTCAAAACATACAAGACTAGTATGTCATTAGGAAACTCTGCCATATTTTTTGGAAAAAAGGGAATTTTGCAATGTGCAATTAAGGTTTTTTTTTTGTCATAGGCTTACTTGGATTGCGTCAATCACCTCTACAAGTTTTTAAAAAAATAACCAATGGAAAAGGATGGGGCAGCTTCAGTTCTTGGGGCTAACATAACACATTTCTATGGTTGGTACACTAGTTAAGTTAATTTCCTAATCATGAGCCCCTGGAGAATTTAGGGACATGAAAAAAAATATGTGAGTAGTAGGAACTAAGGTCAGATACATGATTTTTTGGATAGAGCAATCCTTGAATCTTTTGTCGAGACAGTCTGCACAATTCACTCTAAACTAGACAAAAAATGTGCATGCATTTTTAGTTCATCACAGGGGCCTACTAAATTGTTATTGTCTGGCTGTTAGACAGAGAATGATTGAACCTTGGAAAGAATCGATACCCATTTGCACCCAATTTGGTAGAAGAGATTAGGCCATATTTTCCTTCCTTGTCTTCTACACTACTCTCCCCAATGGCTAAGCAAATCAAGATAGAATCCTTGAAATAGAGGGTGGGGGCCATCGAACAGTAGTTGGAACTTATATTGACTATGATCTAGGTTTCTGTGTATGCGCTGCCTGTTGCTACTCCACACATAATCCTCAAAATCTTACTCCCAAAGTTGAGAGAGGAATAGAAGAATTTCATCTCCCCATGTACCTCCTGTTGAAGCGAATACTCGGCAGAACTTTCTAGTATGAAGGCCAAAATGGAGAAACTAGAAAAGTCCATACAAATGTCCAAAATAGCAGCCATACTTTCCATTGACTATGATCATCTATGTCTATTTTCCAAGTCTAGGCTCCTAGAAAAATTCAAAATCCCCCATCTCACCAAGTTTGATAGCATTAGGGACCCCAAAACACATCTAATTGGCAATGTTGGGATGATGGCTTCAATGGGAATTGAGTCAAAAGTCATGCCTCAGTTATTCCACCGCACTTTGATCGGGGCATCTTCACACTGGTACTTATCATTGGATGTATCAAAAAAGAAAAGTTGGGATGACATTGGGGCAGCTTTTGTAGCACAATACTCTTACAACATGCAACTCCAGATGACGATCAGAGAGCAGGAAGCCAAAAGAATGGATTCAAAGGAAACATTCACGAATTTGTACAAAGATGGAGAGCCAAGGAGGGAAAGTTGGTTGATCGTGCATCCGATAAGGATCAAATTTGAATGGTGATAAAAAATCTCTCTCGACATTTGATTGCTCTCCCTCTTTATGGTTTCGAAGCCTTCTTTGAAGCTAATTTGTTTGTCAAGGAAGCCATGCACAATGGCTTACTAGATAAAGTGGAAGCAAAGTCTTAACTACACCTAATGTCATACCATTGCCAATGACTCTAGCATGAAGTGCATGACTTAATCGACAACAAGGTCAACCTACATCTAATGTCAACCTTATTGTCACAGCAAACCCTATGCCAAATCAAAATGCCAAGCAACCACCTCACATAAATGCTTTTATATTTCAGCTCCACAAATAACTTTAGCTAGTTCATTATTCCCGAAAATCATCATATACCCATTGCCTACCATCGAAAACCATTATTGTTGCTTAGTTTTGGAGCAACAATGGAGATTGACAAACCCACTTGGACTTTTAATAGGAAGAAGCACAAGAGAAGCCATTATTCCTGCAATACATGATTGCTTAGCAGTGCTGCCCATATTTTTCCCAAATAAAGGGCTCAATCCATCTGTATCCACCACAATAGAAGACTTGCCGAAGTCATTTTCCAATCTCCCAGACAAAGATAACATGGCGCTTGTATTGCAAGACGAAGAAGAAGGAGAAGCTAGTTAGGAAGTATTCAATCTATGGAAAAATGCTAATGGCTACACATCCGACGAATATGCATGGGACTCCGAGCTAGATGGTTGGGATGAGGAGGAAAAAATGGAGGAATAAAATTGAAAGAAAGTACACAACGAAAGGAATAAAAAAGGTGGAGGACAAGTCAACGAAAGAAACCAACTAACTGATACCAACAATGATTGAAGAATTTAGTAAATTTTGGACTGAGAAAGAAGATGCAACCAAATTCTAGGCCAAAGCCAATTTGCGGATCGAAGAAGTGGAAGTGGGGTGTGTCACTTGAAGTGGTCACCATTATTAGCCTCCAGGACTATAAATGAGAGTGATTTCATGAATAGTAGCAGTAGAAAAGAAAGATATGGGGAATGACATTGTCCTCAAACAAATGGGGAAAACTCAAGTGAATATTTTGCTGTGAGTCTTGCTGATGGTCTCCCATGAGCATAGCCAAGCCTTGCTGAAAAATTTGACTAAGCCCGGGGTGTCCATCAAAAAAACCTCAATTGAGTTGGCAGCTTTGTTGACCCCGGTCCCACAATCTATAGTAATCACATTTATAGATGATGACCTTCCTATTGAAGGGGCTGAACAGAACAAGCTAGTGCACATTATACTCAAGTGTTTGGGAAAATGGGTACAAGTTCTATTGGTAGATGATGGTTCATCACTGAATGTTTTTCCCCTGAGGACCGGTTACTATCTGGGACTAAAGAACAAAGACTTCTTGCCTTCAACTTACAAAGTTTGGGCTTATGATAACACCCAGAGGAATATCCTGGGAATTGTAAAAATTTAGATGATTGTGGAAACATTAGATGTTGAGGCTGAATTCCAAATCCTAGATATCCTCCCCTCATTCATTTTGTTCCTCAAAAGGTCCTGGATCCAAGTTCCTGAGATCAAAGCCATCCCATCCACCTCTAAAAAAATTCCGTTTACTTGAAGACATGTGTTCTCGCCATTAACAAAGACTAAAGAATGTGAACCTTGAAAAAATACAGTGTCTCATTGTTGGAGATCCAACATGAGGAAGAATATATGATGATAAGATGGTTCACCTTTGAAGAAACTCACCTAGTAAATGTCCTTCTAGCTGAACAAGGATTTCATATCAACACCGTAATTATGGCCATGATGGGGAGAATTTCCTACATCCCTAGACTATAATTGGAAAGGGAATAATCAGGGATCATCGAATTCCCAAACTTCAAGACAAATGAACACCGATTGGGCCTGGGATATCAGCAAAGCGAAGAGGATTATGAAGAAAAGGATCGACAGATGAGATAGTGAGAAACGCCAGCATATTTTAGAACCCTGAAGAGGTATTTTGTGAAAGAAGGAGAAGATTTGGCTTTTTGTGGGCTTCGAGATCTTTTGAGCATCAACTATCAGATGACGAAACTGATCAAGCGTTAGAGACTTTGGCTAAAGTAGAGCCATACAAGGCAAAATTATTAGAAAAGGAAGACCTAGAGTATTTTTTCGGGAAGTGGGCCAAATAGGTAATGGGGGCAACGTTGTAGTGATGATGATCGAGCTAGAGGCTTCAATTGAACCCTCTCAGTTCATTGTAGATGCTCTCAGAACATACAACAATTGCATTATAAAACTATTTGTAACTTTCATGGACGAGTTTTTTGGACTCAATGTTTTGTCTAGGTCAACCCTGTTCGATTTAAGGACCCCGCATCTATTTCTGGCTCCCATAATAGGTTTTATTTTGAATTTGAGCTTGTATCTATATTGCCCTCGACGAAAGAGTTCAATGATGAAGGGATGCAAGAAGGATTGGATTACTTTGCTATGCCTAAAATTAATTATTTAGATCTACAAGAATATGATGATTATCTAGAGGGAGACATCCCTAGTGAATTGAAAATTTGATTAAAAAAGAGAATGGAAGACATGTCCAACCTGTAATGGAAGAATTAATTTCAATTAATTTGAATCATAGAAAGGATGGCTGAACTATTAACATCGGCTCTAAGCTATCTCTTAGAGAGAGAATAACATTAATCAATTTACTACGAAAATTCATAGGCATCTTTGCTTGGTCCCACGGGACATTCCTAGGATTGACTTCAAGATAGTTAAGCATCGAATCCTGCTCTTCCTTGATGCCAAACCTATCACATAGAAATTGAGAAGAATTTGCCTAACTATGTTATGAAAACCATTGAAGAAGTCATGAAGTATATCAACGTTGATTTTCTCATGCTTACCAAGTACCTGAAATGGGTTATAAGCATTATGCACGTCCCCAACAATGATGGCAAAATTAGAGTATGTGCCAACTTCAGAGATATGAACAAAGCAAGTTTGAAGCACATTTTGCCACTACCATACATCAATGCCCTCATTCAGAAAACCATTGGCCTCACATTGCTTTCTTTCATGGATGGGCCCTGAAGAAAGAGAAACGACGACTTCCATGATAGAATGGAAAACTTACTATGGTCATGCCGTTTGGTTTGAAGAACGCAAGGTCTATATATCAATGCGCCATTACGACATTGTTGCACGACTTGATTCGCAAGAAAGTTGAGGTATATGTCGATGACATGGCTTTCAAGACTAAGGATAAGGTCGAGCACCCAAAAACACTACAAAAATTCTTCCAAATAAGTAAAAATTATAAGATGCAGCTGAATCCCCAAAAATATTCTTTTGGGGTTACCATTGAAAAAATATTGGCGAAGATCCTTCCAAAGTCAACGCAATCTTGAAGATGAAATTGTCTCGTACCAAGAAGGAAGTTTTAGATTTTCTTAGCAAAGTCCAATTTATCAGCCGATACATTGCCAAGTTAACTTCTACATGTGAACCTTTGTTCCAACTCTTGAAGAAGAATATCCCATTCCGATGGGATGATCAATATCAAGAAGCCTTTGACGCTGTCAAGAGGTACTTGCGGAATCCACTAATCATACTGCCCCTAACACCGAGCAAACCTTTGATTGTTTACCTCTCAGTAATAGAAACCTCAATGGGATGCATGTTGGCTGAGGCAGAAGAAAATGGCGTAGAAAAGATGGTTTACTACTTGAGCAAGAAAATGGTCAATAGTGAAGAACGGTACAGATCTCTGGAAAAGACATATTGGGTCTTAGTCTAGGCATCGAAGAAGTTGTAGCACTATATGTTAGGATATTTTATTAGTGCTGATTTCTCAAATGGATCCCTTTCAATAACTATTCGAGAAATCTACACTAACTGATAGGCTAGCAAGTTGGTTGCTCCTATTGGTAAAATTTGAACAAAAGTATGTAACACGAAAATCAGTGAAAGGAAAGGAAGTGTCAGAGTTCCTAGAAGATCACCTGATAGAAAGAGCAAAAGAATAGAGTTTGAATTTTCGAATGAGGACCTGATGGCATTATCAAGTTGCGTGGTGCTTTACTTCGATGGGGTAGCCAATCAAATCGGGTATTGCATTGGAATTCTCCTAATATCCCCTGACGAGGCACATATTCTGTTATCTTTCAAACTCAACTTTGAGGTGACATACAATGAAGCAGAATATGAAGCCTGTATTGTGGGCATGGATGTTTCCCTAGAATTTGGTGTCAAGAAGCTGGAAGTGATTGGTGACCTCAGCCTAGTAGTATTCCAAGAAAATGGAGACTGGAAGGTAAAAGAAGAAACACTAAAGTTGTATCATTGAGTTTTGGAAGATCTGATCCTGAGATTTGATATGGTGACATTCACTTATCTACCCCATTGTAAGAACCAGTTTACCGATGCAATGGCAACGTTAGCATCAATGATCACCATCCCCTGGGAAGTGAAGATGTGGCCATTAATAATTGAGCAAATAAATAAGTCAGTTTAGGATTATCTGTAAAGAGTAGATGAAGTAGCTGATGGACTACCGTGGTATCACGATATTTGGAATTTCATAGAGCAATATGAATACCCCGAGGATGCAGGAAAAAAACCCATAAACTAGCTTCGCGGTATCTAACTTGTAGAAGGAAACTATACAAGAGGTCATACTATGGTCTTCATAAACTATATGAAGACACAAAGAAGGGAGAAGAATCATGGAGGAGTTCCATGAAGGATTCTGCAGCCCTCACACAAATGGAATGATGTTGGCGAAGGAGATATTGAAATTAGTCTATTTTTGGTCCACCATGTACATTGAATGTGTGGAACATGTTCAGAGGTGTCATAACTGTTAAATACATGCCAATCGTATGCATGCTTTGCCACCCAAGTTACATGCTATGACTTTACCATGGCCTTTCTCAGCTGGGGTATTCACGTGATAGGAAAAATCACACCTGGCTTCAAATGGGCACAATTTCATCATGGTTGCCATCGAGTACTTGACTAAGTGCGTAGCAACCACTTTCTATGCAACTCTGACAATAGTACAAGTAGTTCAGTTCATATGAAAGAACATCATTTATCGGTATGGAGTACCGCATAAACTAATATCAGATAATGGAGTAGACTTAAAAGGGATGGTCCTAGAATTGTCAAAATAATTCGGGGTCCGAGCGCACAAGTCATCAATTTACCAATCCCAGACTAACAGGATAGCGAAAGCAACAAACAAAAATGATAAAACAATTCTGAAGAAGATAGTTGAATCCTTCAAAACTTCGCATGAGTAATTACCCTTGGCTTTGTGGCGATCGGGCATCAATTCGAATGCCTACTGGGATAACACCTTATTATCTGGTTTATGCGATGGAGGTTGTGCTTTCGATTGAGCTTGAAATCCCTTCCTCGAGAGTCATCACAGAATGTAGAGCCGAAAGCAAAATTGGTTAGTGGCAGATTTGAAGGATTGATGTAATTTGACGAAAGAAGACTGAGGGCCTTGTATGATTTGAAGAACTAGTCTGGAAATTTTATTGAAAGAGATATGGTACTCAAAGAAATTAAAGTACCTATTCATGATCTACGAGGAAAATCCAAACCTAGTTTGGTCGGACCCTACATCATCAGGACCATCTTGCCAAGAGGAGTAGTACGCGTTATGGATTCAGACAAAAATGAATTTTTTGTCTTGATCAATTTGAACCAGCTCAAGAGATACTATTCCTGGGAGAAGCTCGCTAGGGAGAAAAAAAGTCTGTTGGAAATGAAAACCTCCAAAGGCATCCCAAGCAAAACGAAGGGCCTTGAACAAAAGTTCTTGCTAGATCAAAAATCTGAAAGGCCGATACTTGCAAAATTTAGAGCATCAAAATGAGGGTATTAACACCCAGGCAAACTACAACCTTGAACTACGCTCGGCCTAATTCCTTCCAAAGGATAGGTAGGCGACCTCTATGGTTTGGCCCCGATCATCCTAAAAGTATACAAAATGAATTACTAAGAGAAAATAAAACACGCAAATCTCATGTTTCGATCATAAAAAAATACTTTTAATTCAAATTCATGGAAATATTATTACAAGTTGGGCGTTCCAAGTAATAATACAACTTCTGGATTTAACATGTAGTAAGGTTCAATGAAGTAACACAAAGATTGGCTACAGAGGAAATCTCCAGAAGAAGAGATGAGTTTGAAGCGAGCCAGTGAGTAACGCCGCTCATGGGGTAGGGTAACTGGGCCATATGGTCATCTTGACCAAACCTCTCATGTTTGATAGCTGGACATGGCCTTTGGTTCATGTAGCTCTCAAAACCATGCAATCTGGTGATTCTTAGTAAAAGAGCCACCAGGTATGCATAGAACGGACTGACATTGTCATTAGGCCCCAAGTCCAGCTGAGAATGCGAGCTTGACCTACTGGTCACCCCAGGCAAGAATGTAGAACATTGCCTTGAACATGAAGCTTTGTTGAAGTGGGCCTGAAGGGCACCTCCTGCCATGACAATTAGTTGTCCCACAACAAAGAAACAAGTTAGAAGGCAAATAAAGCCAATGAGAAGTAGAACAGGAGCTGAAGACAAGAACATAATATACCTGGTACTCAACAGGGCAATGGCAGACAAGAAAACCCCATGTTGTAGAAGTGCATCAGAACAACCCAAGAGTCAGACCAACACTCTAAGCAAGCATGCATAGTACTACTTTGCTGACTTGGCCAAGGCTAAGGCTGGAGACTAAACTCATTGCCTCAGCAAGACGGGAGAGAAGGGACAACCAACACCCTCAAAAAAGGTTTTAATGCACAATTGGTCCATAACTCTTTCTAAGCTCACTCATAGGTTGCCTTAAGTAGATTTCACAACAAATAGCTATTCGAATGAACAACCATGGCTTCAATGGTCTCAAGATCATTGAAGTATAGAGATGGGGAGGAAAATTTAGATATCGAATGTGATAAGTCACCTAGAGGGGGGTGAATAGGTGTACTGTCTATTTTCTCTATTTTCGCAAGACTCAAACAAGATAATTAACACAACAAAATAATATACTAGGATCCAAGAACCAAAAAGCAATCAAAAGCAAAGGCAGTAGGCAGGGATTTTTATAGTGGTTGGGCAATGTGCTTAGTCCACTCTTCAGTGACGTTCTATTGAACAATCACTAGTTCCCACTATGATTCTATACGTACACAAGGTTGGTTTTGCGAGGCCAACTCCTCTTACACCCGTTCTTACCGATACACGAAGACCGGCTCGATGCAAAGGCACACACAAATCTCGTTGCTACTTCTAATCGTGTCTTGCAACTAGTACCCAATGACTATTGCAGGACATACACAATAACATTGGAATGAGAAAAATATCAGTCGGAACACACACATAAGAACAGAGAACGAACCCCTACTTGAACCACATTGGAAGGCTCTCTCTCTCTCTCTCACCGGGTAGGTATGTGAGGTGCGTGACTCCCTTCAAAGGGATTTACAAGTGAGAGGCTTAATGAAGCTCTGAAATAACAAACTGCTGCAAGTGATAGACTTCAGAGGTGGTAACTGTTGATGCTCTGTAAAGTCCTCCTGATGATATAGCACATCGATTAGCCTCTAATGGTTCTTTCAAAGCATCACACTAATTTGGTATCCTTCTAATGAAAATCTTCAGTAATATTAACCTGATTTGATCCTGTGAACTTTCCATAACAGTGGTCACTGAATTTTCCCTTTTAGGACCAACGACTATGAACCCAGAGACCAATATGATAAATCGAATTAGTATTGGTTTTCTTAATCAAGGATACTTCCACGAAAGGTAATTGATATTACTAAAAGTAGTATAGGAAAATATGCTCAAGTCTTTGTCAAATCTGATCTTGAAACACCCGGAATGCTAGCCGGCTTTCTTGCTAGATTTCTATCCGGCTTTCTAGAGGGACTTCCGGACAGGCTTTTGGATGGCACATGCCCATCCTAAGACACTACATATTTTCTCTTGTATTCTCATAAACATATGTTTGAATCATGTACATCAAAACATTAGAAAATACGGGGTTCAATATAATGCATTTCGGTTGACATATTTCAACACATTCATTTTGGTTTACTGAACATCATTTAAAAACAAGTTTGACTTTCAATCTCTCCCTTTTTGATGATGTCACACCATGGCATAAAAAATGAATATTTCAAATATATAACAAGTTTAAGGAAATGCATTGTTAGGCTAAGGGAATTGAATATGAGATATATCCAACATTCGTACAAGTAGTGTTGTATCCCACATAATTAGCAAAAAACAAAAAAGGCATTCATGCCCCACATAATAGTCAAAAGATGAAAATGTAAAACTTGGGTAGATCTCACGTCATTATATGCCTTTTCTCCCCCGATGACATGGTCAAAAAGGAGTTAGAGTAGGGAGCTAGGGGGGTGGAGAGGAGGAGCTAGTGGGTGGCGGGTGGGAGGAGCAGTGACCAAGTAGTGAAGCAAGCTTGTCGTCGATATGGGTGTTGGTTTGAGTGACTACATGAAATTGCTCTTGAATAGCTTCAAATTGAGTCTGAAAGGTAAGAGTAAGCAGGGTAAATTAAGCCTCCAGATGTTGGAAGTGCTGCTGAGCATTATCCCAAAACTGCCCAAATTGAGCTTCAAAGGCCACTTATCGGTTGTACAGATCATCAATGGAATGGGTGGAGGTCGGAGGACTACGGAAACACCCAAACTCTAAGGTGGAGAGCTCCCGTGGAAGGTGCACTGGGTGGAGGTAGACTAGGTGCAGTAGGAGCTAAGGTGGTGGCAGCAGGTGCAAGAGCATCATCGTTGTTAGAATAATAGTGTTTGAGACCCATGAGACCAATGGATGTGAGATTAATAGGAGATTGCAGTCCAAAGCCTAATTCATCAGCGAGGTCAACCTGCAAATGGGTAAAAATCTTGGTGAAGAAGGCGCCAAAGGGTAACGCACGAGACTGGTCCATGGTAGCTATCACCATGACATTGAGCAGTAACTATGGCAGGTTAATTTCAATTTCTTCAGCCATGTAATACAGGACGTAGCTTTGGAAAGGGGAGATTTCATTAAAATGGCTGCGCTTGGGTGTCGCATTTTCGACAATGAGCAGGTTCAAAAGTTTGAGCCCAGGTTGAAGGTTGGGGGTACCAATGGTGCCATGAAAGTGTTCAGACCCCATCAAGGTGACATAGAAATCAGTCATATCGCCAACGATCACAGGTAGGCTGGGACTATCTTGAAAGTAAACCTAGATATCATCCTGAGGGATATCGAGAATGTTAGCAAGAGTTTCCACAGTGAGGTCAATCCGGCGACCTTTTACGTACGAAGAAACATTGTAGGCATTATTGGCATCATCAACTGCAAGGTTACAGTAGAACAAATGAATGAGCCAAGGAGAATGGAGGGGGGGAATGTCTAATAGACCCGTCCAATTGACACAGCGATGTACTTGTAAATGAGATTGTGAAACTTAGGAGGTACCTTAACTTGTCGGCCAGTAATTATAGGACGACACTTGTAGGAAGTCCAGAGGGCTGCCTTTTCGGCAGATGAGAAATGATGGGCGTCAAAGGAGCTGCTCCCCTCACTAGTTTCGTGGTGGCGAGACCACATGGATTTAGGCATGAGTGGTCTGGGCTACAATCGATCAGGTGGAGGTTAGGGTTTGGGGGGACGGATGATGGTGGATGTGGGGAGGTTGAGGGGTTTAGGATATTGAGGGTGAAGAGGTTATGTCAAGGAGGGAGAGAAGAAATGAAGAGACCTACCCATGACTTGAGTTTTAATGTGCATAAATCTGCGCAAACTGGTCAGATTTTTGATCGTCTAGCTGGTCGTCTGGAGAGCCGAATAGAAATCCAGATAGACAACCGACTAGAAAGTCACTTGTGTTTTTTAAAGAAAAATTGGGATAAACATGGTAAAGTATCATGCTATGGTCCTATTATGGCAAAGAGGTATGAATTTCTGATTGCTAAACTCTATTGAACTCTCAGTGGAGTAAACTTGATCAATTGATCTTTGCCTAAGGGTTTAGTGAATAAATCTGCCAGTTGATCGTTAGTACGAACATACTCTAGTTGAACAATATTATGCGATACCTGTTCTCGAAGAAATTGGTGACGAATATCAATATGCTTAGTTTTGGAGTGCATGACTGGTTTTTTGAGAGGTTTATCACGCTTGTGTTATGACAAAGTATTGGAATTGTATCATATCTTCCCCGTAGTTTGCTAGCACATGCTTCATCCAAATAATTTGAGTGCATGAACTCATTGTAGCAATGTATTCGGCTTCTGCTGTGGACAAGGAAATGAAATTTTGTTTCTTGCTCATCCATGCCACGAGGCAATGTTCTACAAGAAAGCAATTACCACTAGTGCTTTTTCTATCTATCTTGCTACCTGCGAAGTCAGCATCAATATACGCAACAAGATTAAAGGTTGTATCGCTAGGAAACCATAATACTAAATTTGGTGTCCCTTTGAGATATTTCAGAATATTCTTGACTGCTTGCAGATGTGATTCTTTAGGATTAGCCTGAAATCTCGCACATATTGCTACACTCAACAGAATATCTGGTTGACTGGCAGTGAAATACAATAGGCCTCCAATCATACCTTGATAAAGTTTTTGGTCTACATCCTTACCGGATTCATCTTTGTCAAGTTTGACGGCTTGTCCCATAGGAATTTTCTTTTCTATGCACTCCCCCATTTCGTACCTCTTAAGAAGCTCTTTGGTATATTTGCTTTGATTGATGAAAGTGCCCTCAGTTGTTTGTTTTGTTTGAAGGCCTAGAAACAACTTCAGTTCTCCAATCATGCTCATCTCAAACTCATCCTGCATGATCTTAGAAAAGTCTTAGCAAAGTTTATCATCAGTAGACCCAAAGATGATG
The DNA here is from genome assembly GCA_014822125.1 of Arbutus unedo. NCBI lineage: Eukaryota > Viridiplantae > Streptophyta > Magnoliopsida > Ericales > Ericaceae > Arbutus > Arbutus unedo. Next base: position 15,608 of record JABCMJ010009270.1, on the reverse strand, counting down.
TCATCTACATATATTTGAACTAATAGGATATCATGCTGGTTTCTCTTAATGAATAGAGTAGTGTCAACATGTCCGCAGGAGAAGCCACTTTGAATAAAATATCCACTTAGGTGTTCATACCAAGCTCTAGGGGCTTGTTTTAGACCATTCTAGGCATTTGATAATTTGTACACATGATCAGGGTAGTCAGTATCAATAAAGCCAGGTGGTTGTTTAACATATACCTCTTCATTTACGTATCCATTTAGAAATGCACTTTTTATGTCCATTTGGTGAAGCATGAAGTTTTTGTAGCATGTGTAAGCAAGTAACATACAAATAGATTCCAATCGAGCAACAAGTGCAAATGTCTCTTCATAATCTATTCCTTCTTGGTTGTATCCTTGGGCTATTAGCCTAGCTTTGTTTTTGGTGATAGTCCCTTTATCATCTAGTTTGTTTTTGAAGACCCACTTGGATCCGATGATGGGATGGTTTGTAGGTCGGGGGACTAAGTCCCAAACTTGATTACGTTCAAATTGGTTTAGCTCTTCTTATATAGCAAGCATCCATGACTCATCTTGTTCGGCTTGTTCAAAGTTTTTGGGTTCAATTTGAGATACAAAGGCCAAGCGTGAGCAAACATTTGCTTGAGACTGAGTAGTTATCCCAAATTGGGGATCCCCAATTATTTGGTCCCTAGGATGATCTAACATGACCTTGGGTTGTTTTTCTTGTTCTTCAATTATTTCATGTGAAAGTAAAGGAAACATATCGTCGTCATTGTCATGTAGGTTATGCATGGTAGGAGTAATGTCGTTAATTTCATCAAAGGTGACATTTGCTAATTCTTCTACAACTAATGTGCGTTTGTTAAAAACTCTATATGCACGATTAGATGTGGAGTATCCAAGAAATATACCAATATCAGAGCGAGAATCTAGTTTTCCTACATTATCATTAGTGTTTAGGATATAGCATTTGCATCCAAAGGCTTTGAAATATGATACATTAGGTTTTTTATCATACCATAGCTCATATGCAGTCTTATGAATGATAGCTCTAAGAAAATATGGTCACCAATGTAGCAGGCTGTGTTTACTGCTTCGGCCCAGAAGTAGTTGGGTAGTTTATTTCCTTTGAGCATTGTTCTTGCCATCTCTTGGAGTGATCTGTTCATTCTTTCTGCTACTCCATTTTGTTGTGAAGTCCTTGGAACTAAAAATTGGATGTATTCCATATTTGTCGCAGTAAGCTTCAAATTCCGAGTAATCAAACTCCTTTCCGTGATCACTTCGGATTTTGCCAATCTATTCCCCTATTCTTTTCGGATTCTGATCACAATTTTCACAAACATATTTAATGCTTCATTCTTGTGAGTAATGAATCACCCATGTATATCTGGAATAATCATCTCCTATGGTAAGAAAGTATTTCTTTCCTTCAATACTGGTGGTTCTTATTGGTCCAACTAAGTCCATATGAATTAGCTCTAAAGGTTTTGTGGTAGAGACAACATTAATTGGTTTAAAAGACCTTTTAATTTGTTTGCCCAATTGACATGCTTCAGACACTCTGTCTTTCAAAAAATTTAATTTATGAATGCCTTTAACGAGATCTTTTTGAGATAGTAATTCTAGAAGTTTCATGTTAACATGTCCAAGTCTTCTATGCCATAACCAACTTTCATTTTCAAAACTTGCGAGACATTTTACGTTATCTTGTGTGATATCACTTATGTTAACAATATATGTGTTGTTTGCCCGTCTTCCGGTAAAAATAACTTCATTGTTGGTTTTATCTTGAACAACATAGTAATGTGTATCAAAGATTATTTGATTTCCTTTATCACAAAGTTGGCATGCTAAGTAAACTACGTTTTAAACCATCAATCAGATATACATCTTTAATGCAAGAGGAGTTTGGATTACCAATAATGCATTTTCCTATGATCTCACCCTTACTATCATCGCCAAACGTGACAGTTCCACTCTTGTGTTGACTGAGAGAGGTAAATCTTTCCTTTCCCCTGGTCATGTGTCGAGAGCACCCATTGTCTAGATACCACATAGGGTCATGGGTCTTTGCCTGTAATCCCATGATTCCTGCAAAAAAATATTTTACTTTTGGTATCAATTGCCATTTGGGTCCAGACTTGTTAGCTTTTCTTCTCGAACAGTTTGTTTGAATATGACCAAGTGTAGAGCAATAGTAGCACCTAGCATTTGAAAAGGACTTTCTGGGTATAAAACAATCAGACAATGTTTTTTTGTTTAAGATATTTTCACTTAAAACATTGAAGCTTGCAGAAGCAATAAAGCCAATTCCGAATCTATTCTCAAAGTTTACTTGTTTTTCCATTAACATGCTTAGGTTCTTTGACCCTCCACCAATTCTTCCTAATTCATCCTCCTTTTGTTTTAAAGAAGTTTCGAGAGATATGATTTCCCTTTTTAAGGCAGTGACTTCAATTTTCAACGACGCAACCTTTTTCTTAAGAGCAATATTTTTTTAACTAATTTTTTTGATTAATTATAGAGTTCATTGTAAGCATCTTGTATGTCAATATCATCCAAATTATCATCAGCAGTATCAAAATCATCTAATTCATCATTATTATCTATGGAAGCGATAAACCCGAATTCACTCACCTCAGAGTCAGATAAGTCCGACTCATTGTCATCCCATGTTGCTAAAGCTTTCTTTCCTTTTTGCTTTATCCGGCAGTTGGTTGCTATGTGGCCAATTTTGTTGCAGTTAAAGCATTTTCTTTCTTCTCTTTTGATGATAAATTTTGAATCCACTCTTCTTCCTTCTCTGCTTCTCCTTACTAGCCTTTGAAATCTATTTGGAAGTAGTGCGATCTCCTCATCATCGTCATCTCCTTCTTCTTCCTTTGTTGAGACTTGCAATGCTATGCCTTTCTTTGGTTTTGCTACTTCTTCCTCTTCTTCATCTTCCGCCTTTAACACAATTTCGTAGGTGACAAGTGACCCAATCAATGTGCCTATTGTCATTTTCCTTAAGTCCTTGGTCTCCTCAATAGCAGTGACCTTTGGTCTCCATTCCTTTGGCAATCCTTGCAGAACATTTCTCACAATTTCCACAGTAGGTGTTTCTTGCCCAAGCGAGCTTAGTGCATTAATAATATCTTTAAGGCATGTAAACATTTGAATAATTGTTTCTCCTAGTTTCATTTTAAACATTTTGTATTTGTGAACAAGAGTACTAATTTTAGAATCTTTTACTTGATTATTTCCTTCATAGATAATCTCCAGGTTTTCCCAAATTTCTTTAGCCATTTTAAGGATAGAGATTTTGTTGTACTCGTCTAGTCTGCACAATAAAGAGCATTCATAACTTTGGAGTTTAGCATATACTTTTGTTTTTCTTCCCTCGTCCAAGTTGATCTTGGTTTTACCTCTGTTTGTCCTTCATCGTCGATTATAGTGGGTAGCTTGTGGCCTTCCTCCACGATACTCCATAAGTCGAAGTCCATTGAGTCAATAAATATATGCATGTTGTTTTTCCAATAAGCATAATTATTCCCATTAAAATACGGTGGTCTCTTTACAGTGCCTCCTTTGATTTGCATTGGATTTATGGCCGCCATAGCATTTCCTTCCAGTTGTTACACCGCTGCTTGAAGGTGCCAAGCTCTAATACCAATTGATAAGTCACCTAGAGGGGGGGTGAATAGGTGTACTATCTATTTTTTTTTGTTTTCCCACAATTCAATTCCCTTGAATAGACTAATCACTGGATTTCACTATGATATGTACACAAGGTTGGTTTTACAAGGCCAATTCCTCTTACACCCATTCTTACCAATACACGTAGACCAGCTTGATGCAAAGGCGCACACACAGATCTCGCTGCTTCATCTAATCATGTCTTGCAACTAGTACACAATGACTATTGCAGGACATACACAATAACACGGGACTGAGAAAAATATCAGCCAGAACACACACATAAGAACAGAGAACGAACCCCTAATCGAATCATAGTGGAAGGCTCTCTCTCTCTCTCACCGGGTAGGTAAGTGATGTGTGTGACTCCCTTCAAAGGGATTTACAAGTGAGAGGCTTAAGGAAGCTTTGAAATAACAAACTGCTGCAAGTGATAGGCTTCAGAGGTGGCACCTGTTGATGCTTTGTAAATTCCTTCTAACGATATAACACATTCAGTAGTCGTCGATTAGACTCTAATGGTTCTTTTAAAGCATCACACTGATTTGGTATCCTTCCAATCAAGATCTTCAGTAATATTAATCTGATTTGATCCTGTGAACTTTCCATAACAATGGTCACTGAATTTTCCTTTTTGGGAGCAACGACTATGTACCCAAAGACCAATATGATAAATCGAATTAGTGTTGATTTTCTCAATCAAGGATACTTCCACGAAAGGTAATTGATATTACTAAAAGTAGTATAGGAAAATACGCTTAAGCCTTTGTCAAATCTGATCTTGAAACACTTGGATTGCTAGCCGGCTTTCTTACCAAATTTCTATCCGGCTTTCTAGAGGGACTGCCGGACAGGAAGCCGGACAGGCTTTCGAATGGCACATGCCCATCTTGAGACACTGCATCTTTTCTCCTATATTCTCATAGGCATATGTTTGAATCATGTATACCAAAATATTAGAAAACACAGGTTTCAATATAATGCATTTTGGTTGACATATTTCAACACATTCATTTTGGTTAACTGAAGATCATTAAAAACAAGTTTGACTTTCAGGATGGAAGGAAATGAAGCGAGAAAATGGCTATTTATAGCCCAAAGTCAGGCCACCCAAAGTGGCGCATGCCACTTCATGTTCCCACATATGCCAGTCCAATGTCGCGTATGCCACACAATGGTTTTTAGCTCTAGAGGCTCCATCAATGTTTAAAAGAGTTGGCATCTATTCTTAGCATTGTGAGGCAACAGAGATCACAGAGAATGTTTCAAGTTGTATTGTTTAGTTAGGACATCAATTCCCCTTTGTACACATCAGTTTGTAAACTATATTTGCAGTAAATGTAATCGTCCATGTAAGTAACAAACTAGTTTTGCAAATAAAAGAGTATGATATGTGCAAGTACGAAAGCATATATAATATACTAAGAATGGCAAAAGAAAAGAAAATTGTCTAAAGGGAAAGTGCGATATGTGCAAGTACAAAATCATCAAAAGAGGCCCATAGGCCTAGTAGTTATCAAATTACTATGACATCACGCATGTTGCACGGAACGAAAAAGGCACACAGGCCCTACTCATAACTTACTGAGTTGTCCTTTACCTCATACCCCTTACCATTGCCTCCTCATATTTCTCCATCTCATCATAATCACCCTCACCCAATTCCTCCGTCGTATGCCCAAGTGCATCCCACCAGAAACCATCGCACTCTTAGAGGCTTCCCTCTGAGGAGACCTAATTGGACCTTGAGGTGTGCCACTAGTTGGCACCTATATAGAAAATCAAACTTTAGAACATGTAGAAATTTTACAACTTGTAAAATGTAGAGATTTCCATACATCCGAGGGATGGCTAGACCCCTCACCTATAGGATACCAGGTCTGACTAGTATCACCCTAAACCTGCATTTGCACCAGGTGATGGAGACCGAGAATGTGCTTGTATGACTCTAGAGACCAAGCACAAAGGATCTACAATTAGAAAAGATAAAGAATTAGACTACTCACAGATGATAGAACAAGACAAGAATAATTTATGGATACTTGAGCTGGGAACTCTGAGGAAGGATCGTCAAGAGCGGGGACCTCTGCCACCCCATTAATGTGGTTGCAAGACACCACCACAAAAGACTAAGAAATTACCTTATGTGCCACCTATTCCTCATGAGGTACCATCGGAAAGTGTACCCCTCTGGACGGGCACCTCGCTGCCTCATACCCCTTGCCTCCAAGCGCCTCTCCAGCTCTTCCAACAGTCTCCTCAGCCCCTGTGGCTCTACTATCGCGCTTAGCTTCTCCACCAGTAGCCACTTCCGATCATTGTCTTCAACAGGATCAAGCTCCTACTAGGCCTGGCGAACCTCCACCATATTCAATGACCCTACCAAGAAATCTACCATGTAAGCAACATAGTCCCCCTTTTGGCTGGGAAAAAGATGCAACAGCAACAAATTGTGAGCATGTAGTAATCTCTGTTAGGGTATAGGCATGGCTTGTCAGAACCCCAAGGGGAACAAGTTCCAAAACTCAAGTAATTTTAGTGATGAAGGCCTGACGAGACACCTGATGCCCCAAGTACCATTGGCGCCCAAAGGCGCACTCCAACAGAACCCAACTCTGAGTCAACTCCATACTCTTCCCTAGGAAGTCAGCCTCCAAGCCTCTCCAAAATTGCCATCTGACCTAAAATCATCAAAAAAGGGTACAAAATGGATACAACACATAAAATGCATGAATCAACAGATTCGGGGTAAATCATACTTGGCTTTGAGTCTGAGCGCCCAAGAAATAGTAGTAGTTGTCTTGACTTCTTCTTTGCTTGCTCCCCTATATTACCAAGCCCATCAAAGGATCCGAGGAAGCTCCCTATGGTTAGGATGAGTATTGGGCAGCTTGAACATCCTCAAGACTTCGTAACTCCAATATTGTTAGGACAAACGAATAAGTATCAGACTACAGTTATTGAACAGAAGAAATGGGAAACTAATCATTCATGGATAATGCCTCCAAAAGATGCCAAAAACCCATCATGCCATGGCCTGCCTCTCTAGAGGCAGACCCTAGAAAATAGTAAATGATAGCCAAAGGGACCTTCCCTAGTTGTACTATGAGCCAACAACAAAACACCAAAAAGTAGGAAGTTAAGACAGGTGCACCCAATTGTCCTTCTTTGGAAATAGGGTGGCCCCAAAGAAGTACAAAATGAAAGCCCTGGTAGAATGGGCGCACCGCTCATAGCTGTTTGTTGCATAGGCAACGTAAGCATCCACGAACCAAGAGTACAGGACTGTCTCGGCCTCGTGAGTAGGGAGCTAGCTGAGGAAGACCTCAATAGCAACAGAGTCGGTGCACAACCGAGTGACAAAGGAATTGGGCAGCCACCCACCTGCAAGTTAGTCAATAGAGCAACATCTAGAGGAGTAACCGTCATCTCCCCGCACAAAAAATGGAAAGAATTGCTAGCATCCCACCACATCACATAAAGGACCATCACCACCATGCGGTCTGCCTTTGTATCCATCAGCAGTGGGATAAGTCGCTGAAAATCAATTTGATCAAACAGAGCCCCAACGTCCATTGACAAACGATCGTAGTACACCCTAACTATACTCAGTCCACCAAAACAGTGAACATCAAAACCCTCTTGAAAATATCAAAGGTAGCTATCATTGTCTTCAAGTTGGATAACGACAAACGGAAATCAAAAGAATAGAATTAAAAGTAGAAAGATAGTCTTGCCCCAACCCAGGAAGTAGAATGATGCATGTTTAGCTAACAATGAACCAGGAATTCGTCGAAGATCAACACCTAGGGATGGAAAATAGTGAGACCAAAAGAGCTAAAATCATGACGAAAAGGGACACTGACATTCACCTCGGATTTTGCACCCACCATCATTTTCCGCTGAATGCGTCCGATGACACATTCATGTCATGTTCCGCACCCACCATCATTTTCCTTCAAACACATCCAATAACACATTCATGTAGGGTTTCGCACCCACCATTATTTTTTAGCAAATACATTCAATGACACATTGATCTCGGGTTCAGCACCCACCATCTTTTTTCGACAAATGCATCTAATGGCACATTTACCTCAAGTTTTGCACCCACCAACATTTTTTCTCAAATGTGTTTGATAACACATTCACCTTGGGTTTCACAACCACCATAATTTTTTGGTGAATGCGTTTGATGACATGTTCACCTCGGGTCTTGCACCCACCATGTTTTTTTTGGCAAACACATTCGATTACACATTCACCTCAGGTTTTGTAGCCACTATTATTTTTTGGCAAACGTGTTTGATGACACATTAACCTTGGGTTCTACACCCATCATCATTTTATAATTAATGCGTCTGATGACACATTGACCTAGGGTTCCATACCCTTCATCTTCTAGTGAACGGGATCGATGTCCAATGTGCTTAGGATTTTCCACCTCTCATCATCACCTTCTAGCAAACGCGTCCGAGGATCCATCTATTTGAACTATAGCACACACTTCTTTTGGTAACCAAAGTACACACACACATGTTACCGCATTCATATTGTTGCATGGGTATCCATGATACATGTATTTCTCCAAAAAACTACACTGGTTTGATTCCTACAATAGGGTACGTAGGCAGCTTAAAAAGCGCAACCATATTTTATTTGATTAGTTTTTGCGTTGAAGAGTTTCGGATCATTTTAAATGGGATGCCTTTTTATATTTGACGGCAAGTCGTGTCATCTGTTGACTATTAAGTTCCATCAAAGAGGGGCACTATAGACCTCCAATTTGTATGTTGACGAACCTTTGAAAGCAATGGTTAAACAATCCTGATAATGAAAATTTATTCTTTTATCTTATCCCTAGATGAATCTTGAGTCATATTAGATATTGATAAGCTTGAACACAGATGTCTTAGTTCTATTTTACACAAAACATTTTTGGATCAACATATGTCTCTCCCAATGGTGTGCGTTAGTCTGCACAGAGTAGCACATGCGAGTCTGTCTAGACGTACACCATTCCTCATTGAGTTGTCAAATCACATTGATTCATGGTATGGCACGACATACCGCCTACAGCTACCTAGTCTGCGGTTGTGTGTGCCAAACAACTAGTATACGCCATTTCATCAACTTGTGTACCCCTTCAGGTTTTGTTGTATGCAATCAAGTCTATCTAGTCAAATCACTAGTACTATTCCAAAGTTGTGAGCAAGTCACTCCATCCTTTACCCATTTTTTGGGAAATTTAGAGCCTATAAAAAGGACCCCATGGCTTGGAGCAAAAGAGAGAATTGGGCTCAAAATTTCTCTCAAGACGAAATTTCTCAGAGTGTTGTAGGAAATTTTGGTGCAAAAGTAATTTTTTTGTGTGAAAACTCTCTCAAAGAGAGTATTTTGGATCAAGAAGAAAGTTTTGAGAAGATACTTCAAAACAAGTTAGAAGCATCCAAGTCAAGGAAAAGTAAGGGAGGAGGGGTTGGCATGGAATAAGTAATATGACTTCTACTTATTCAATTCCAATCTTGTTCTGGTATACTTGTGTCAAAGATTAAAGAATCAGGACAAAATCTAGATATACATTGCATCGTGCTAGACTGCACTTTTTTTTTTTTTAAGAACTTCAGAAAATTCGTATAATAATCCATATTATTCACAAGTTTTCCATCATCTTGTTTCTTGGAATTTTGATAAGAGGCAACTATCATGTCTGAGCCTCGAGTGGTGTGTGCTTTCCCATGTAGGTTTAAACCACTCTTGGGGTTGATTTATTCATCATTTCATCATCCTCTTGGCACGGGCAATGTGGGTGCCTAACACCTTGAGAACTTTGTAATCTAATCCCAAACCATGTGATTTCTAGTTACGATACACTTGCTCTGATACATCTATGTTCTAACATACTTGCTTCGTTCCTTGTAGACAACCTCAAACCCAAGGGGCGACTCCAACAAGAAAAAACACTAGTTGAGCAAAAAAATTATGCATGCGCAATGGGGAAAATTGAGCACACTGGTTGACAAATGGGAAAAATTCGAGAAGGGGGGGGGGGGGGGGGGGTGTGGTGGAATCCAACAACTAGATAAATATCTTTAACGTACAAAATGTTAGGGTCGCCAATAGTATCTTTTTTGATGATCTCACCTTTGTTGTTATCGTCAAAGGTTACAGTGCCATTCTTGTGCTTACTAAGGAGTGAGAACCTTTCTTTTCTACAGTCATTGGTCTAAAGCATCCACTACCCAAGTACCACATAGAATCTTTTGTGTTTTCTTTTAGTCCCATGAATGTTGCGAGTAAATATATATTTTGTTTTTTAATACTCCTATCTACTTGGGTCTTGGTTTGTTATTTCTTCTTTCGGGATATTTTATATTAACATGACACATACTAGAACAATCATGGCTTATAGCATTTGACATAGACTTTCCAGGTACAAAAAAATAGGTCGAAAGAAGTAGATGAAGTGTTGAAACTAATTCCAGATCGAATTGAATTTCAAAACTCATTTGTTTTCCAATTAATGTACTTAAGTTTTTTGATCCTCCAACAAACTTTTCTAATTCAACTTCCTTTTGTTTTAAAGCCTTTTCAAGATGGGTAGTTTTACTTTTCAAAATAATTTCATTTTTCAAAGATGCAACTTTCTTTTTGAGATCAATATTTTTCAAAGTAATTTTCTTTGATTCATTATAAAGGTTTTTAAAAGCCTCATAAATATCCTCATTATCTAATGCTTCATCATCTTCCAAGTCTTCATCCAAATCAATACCATCAATTACAGGCGCAACAAATGCAAACTCACTAGCACAAAAGTCAAAGACTTCTAACTCATTATCATCCCAAGTGATCGACTAAGATTTTATTTCCTTTTGGTTTTGCTCGACAGTTGGTAGCCATATGTCCAACTTTATCATAGTCGATGCATCTCATCTCTTTTTCTTTGCTATTGTATCTCTGATCGCCTCTCTTGTCTTCTCTCTTTTCCTTATGAACTTCTTGAATTTTCTTATAAGTAATGCCATCTCCTCATCATCTTCTCTATCCTTATCAGTTGTGGAGACTTGTAGTACAATGGTCATCCTTGGCTTATCCTCGTCTTCTTTTGCCAACACAACTTCATGGGTTACAAGTTATCTAATCAGTTGCTTGACTAACATAGTCTTCAAATCTTTGGCTTCTTCAATGGGAGTGATCTTTGGTCCCTATTTCTTCGGTAACCCTGTAAAACCATTCTCACAATTTTCACGATGAGCATATCTCGACCAAGTGACGTTAGTCCATCCACAATATTAGTAAGTTGAGTAAACATTTGAATAATGGTTTCTTTAGGATTCATTTTGAACGTTTCATATTTGTGAATTAAAGTTATAATCATAGATTCTTAACCCAACTAGTACCTTCATGAGTGACTTCTAATGTATCCCAAATTTCTTTCAAAGTTTTATTAATAGAAATTATATTGTACTCTTTTGAACTAGGTGTGCAATATAAGGCATTTATAGCTTTTGCATTTAAAGTATATTTACTTTTTTCTTCTCTAACTCATTTGGATTTGGACTTTACCACTGTCTTGCCTCTTTCGTTGATTATGGTTGGATGACTATAGCAATCCTCCCCAATACTCCATAGTTCAAAGTCGATGGACTCGATGAATATCTTCGTTTTGTTCTTCTAGTAGCCAAAGTGTTGCCATTGAAGTAAAGAAGTCTGTTTGCAATTCCTTCTTCTATCTACGTTGAGTTTGTAGTTGCCATAGGATCTCCTTTCGATTGTTACACAACTTCTTGAAGGTTTCAATATATTATACTAATTGATAAAGAAACCTAGAGGGGGTTGAATAGGTTGATGCCCTGTATCTTTTTTCAAAGAACTCAATAAAACCTTTAGTGCAGCTGGATAAATTAACAATAATAAAAAGTATTGAAAGCTAAATAGCATATGATGATTTTTATAGTGATTGGATGATGTGCTTAGTCCACTCTTCAGTGACGTTGCCCTGAACCATCACTGGTTTCTATTTTTTGATTCATTGTTTACCCTTCATTGGTTTGAGAGCCCATCTCCTCTTGTACAAACTCTTACCAGTACACGCAGAATGACATAACTTCTTGGTACACACAGGCCAAACTTACAACAGCCATAATTAGCTACTGATATACACAAACCAGTGCTAAGAACAATGATTATGAATAATATTGTGAATACTATCAAACCTAAATTAGAGTGAACAAACCTAATTGAATTCACTGTGGATTTGGCTCACTTGCTTATGGGGTGGGATTTTTGGTGTGTCATCAAGGTCTAGAGATATTAAAAGTGTAGCTCAAGACTCAAATACGGAGAGAAAAAGTATGCATGTGAAAGTGCTCTCTCGAGAAGATGATGAACAGTATGAATATTGCAAGTTCACTGTTCTCTCTAGTCTTTTTTGTGTAGTAGTTGTTCTTCATTAGAATGTGTTTCTATATATAGGAAGACTCCCAACGTCCCCAAGCCCCCCAAGCCTTTACTCTTTTGTCTCTTCAATATTTATAATCATAATACTCTATTTCCTTGAGCAACCAAAGAAACCCGAAAGTCTTGTTTTCCCTCTTTCTCCAAAGAATGTGGCTCAGTATTTTACACGATATCCAATGAATAAAATCAATAAATATCCACAAAATAAATCACAACCTATTACTCAAACACTTAAGTAATTATCCCAAAATGATATTGATAAAAGCTTATACGAAAATAGTTTATCGCTGGGTTGTGGCACTAATTGTTGGTCGGATCTACCTGATTGAGTACCAGACTATTAGCCGGCCTGCCATTCGGATCGTGCACTATAATGACTCGGATTTTCTAAATTATTATTTATATTAATCTTTATCAAATTTATTTATTTTATTGATATTTTTGAAATAGTCAATTTTAAACTATTGATTTTTTTTATTTAATTGGTATATTTCTTTTATTCTGAGCCATCGAGATTCATAGAATCTTTGGAGAGGGAAAGTTACCCAATCGTTTTGGTAGGAATCCATAAAAATATATAGTTTCTAGTTTTTTTTTTAAAGTTCAATTTAGAAATTTTTATATAATTTGGTAATAGCCTAATATAAATAATACTGTTTTGATTTGTATCCTACTTGGGTACTCTCTTTGTCTATTTATATAGTTCTTATTTGACCCTTTGTTCATTTTTTGTCATCCAGAATTTTTTTACACGCATATTTAATTTTTGAAAGATATCTCAAAATCTCGTGTTTCGCATTTCTTTAGTGTTCCACGCGCATTGCCATTTCTTTTTCTTTCTTTCTTTTCGCTTATTCCCTCTTAGTTTTCTCTCTCTACCCACCCTCTCTCTCTCTCTCTCTCCCCGGTTCTCTCTCTCCCGATTCTCTCTCTCTCTCTCTCACGGCAGTGGGCTCAATCCCACTGCTTGTGTTCTCTCTTTGTATTTTTATTCATATAATTAATAAATACTTTATTATTTTTGTGGTTGTATACATTATCTTTAAAGTTTTTATTTATTCTATATTTTATAAATAATAGTACACTATTTTTCATACTTAAAGTAGTTATTTATTAATAATAATATACTATTTTTTATTATTTATATTTAATGAATGGTTTTTATTTTTTTTATAGTGTTGCTCTAATCGGATGTTGGTATGGTGTTTGGTTCGTAAATTTTTACTAGCATTTTATTTCGTCAGATCAAGGTAAAAATTTCAGACCGAGCCCTACTTATATATTTGATTTATGAGTAGATCTAGTTTTGTTCGATGATTGTGTAGAGAATGTGGATAGAATCCTTAATATTTAATTTTTGAAATAATTATGTATATTTAACTGCGTGAATTAAATCAAGTTGTGAATTTGATAATTATTAAGTGTCAGATTGGATTGGATATGAACCATAAGAATACTAGATATTTATTACATAGGACAATTCATGGGTTAAGTTAGTTTAATTGATCAATTTAAAGACTATTACTTGTTGAGACCGATTTGTATGATAGGCCCACGACCGTTGTATGTGGCTTAGATTTGGGCGATGTTGATGATATCGTATGATTTTAGTGATTCTAATTTATGTTCGATGCATGTTTAATTGAATCACATGATGAAATTTTATTATTGCATGTTGAGCATGACGGATGAACATTGTGCATGCATGCATAGAAATTGGAAGTTAATTGAACGGCATGATTAGATGATCTCATTGTTGCGATAATGAGTAATAACCAGAATGATTCAGAGATGTGGTGGATTATGGGGAATTGAGATACCCCAATGTTGTGATACCGATGAAGAGGATTGTGAGACCATGAGGTTGTAATTTTGATTAAGGAGGATTGCGAGAACCTTATATTGTGATATCGATGAAGGGGATTGCGAGACCCTAAGATTGTAATTTGATTAAGGAGGATTGCGAGACCCTAGGGTTGTAATTTGGATAAGGGGAATTGCGAGACCCCAATGTGGAGATAATAATAATAAAAAGATACTCAATGCAGAAAGCTTTATGCACGATAAAGCATATTCACGTTTATGCACGATAAAGCATATTCATGTTTATGCACGACATTGCATAATTTATGGTTGTTTATTTGCATAGTGTATATAATTATTGTCATGTATGTTTATTTATACCTTAAGGGTAATGTTAGACTTTTCTATTGAGTGTTAATTACTCATTTGGAGCTACTTCTTGGCGTCTAGCAGTTCACGCCAAATTTTGAGGAATAGGTTGCAACGGAGCATAATTTAAAAATTCAATGGGCTGAGGAGTACAAGATGAATGTACCAAAACCATGGCTGTACTGGTAATAATCCGATGGTTTGAGCTAGGGTGTCCCCTTAGTTACTTTAATTTATGAAAATTTATGACTTGAGCTATTAGTTTTCAAAACTATTTAATGAGCTAAATTCTGGGTTGGTTGTTTTGCTGGCAATTAATAAGTGTTTTGAGAATTGAGGCCTTTTTTTTAAATTAAAAATTTTATTCTGCTACTTAATTAATAATTCTTTTATTATAACGTACTAAAAATATGGGGTGTTACACTTAGTATCAGAGCACCAGGTTGAAAACCTAGAGCTCTTGAGTTTGGGTAGCTTAGTTATTTAGTGAGTAACTTAGATAGTTATCTATGTCTTCGAGTACGTTGTCACCTAAATTGATTAAGTTTTCTAGAAAAATTATTTGATTTGAATTGATGGAGATTACGATTTATCTTTTTATTTGTAGATGTCGTCATTAGATTTACGAGACGTTAACGTTGACTTACATTTGTTACCTATTTGTTTTGATGTGTGGATTGTTGTTAGTCTTATTGAGCCATGTCTGTTAGACTCGTACTATAAGAGGTTAGTCATGATTGCTTAGTCTTATTTTGGTAGATGGTAAATAGTTTACGCTCGGGGCCTGTCAATGGCAATGATGCACCTTCGATTACTCCACGCAACATAGGAATGAGAGGTGCTCTGTTGCCGCCACCTGTGAACGTGAATGTTACGCGTAAACCAACAATGAACAACTTTGCTCGGATGTTTCAATACTTCACGGCAAGCATGCAGAATGCCCAACCATGTGGACCTGCTAATCGCAGATCAATATTTTTTTCAGAGTTCAGAAGACAACGACTGTTGACTTTTTATAGAGCAATTTGTGAAGATGTTTAGTGTATCAACACCTCTGGGAGTCCGGACGTCGGTAGGCCCTATATGTAAGGAGTACAAGTTAGAGGTGTCCAATTTACGTTTGTCGTGTGATTTATGAGTGATCGATGTCACGCCCTCGATTTTTAACATATTATTATAACAGTTTACTATAAATAAAACCTCACAATGCTCAATAATCAACCCAATATTTCAAATCGTTTCATTATACACAATGTCACTCAAAAGTCGCGTTTAAGTATGTTACATCAAAGTGGGCAAATTGTC
>JABCMJ010009266.1:0-39710 GCA_014822125.1 Arbutus unedo | reverse complement strand
TGAAGTAACAGTGTAAGATACAAAGAGGGATGGAGGAAGGGAGACCACGTAGTGAGGGTGGGCGAGTCGATGGCCGGTGGTCGATACATGCTGTTTGTGCCCCTTCGTAGTAAAAGATACATGAAAAAAAGTATGTACCTTCACAACTTTTATCTTTTCTTGTTTGTGTTCCTTCGAAGTAATAACTGTCGATTCAACCTTCTCCTTGTGTCTGTTTAACTTACTATCCTTGGTTTTCTATCTTTATTGGCAGCGTGTGTGTGAAACCGTACAATGGTGAAAAAAATAACCGTTGACTTGGACAAAGGAGAACAGAGAAGAGAGGGGAGAAGGTTGAGAGTGAGACTAACCTAATTTGAAGACTTTTGCCATGTGAAAGCCAACTTGGAAGGTGAATTTTTGAGGAAAAAATTGATGGAAGTGAACCCAATGAGGAATTTCCGTACAGTTTGAGGTGGTTGCAAAGTTTTGAAGGAGTGAAACGGAGATTTGATGGAATTTGGGCGAACGTGGGGTTAAGGATACAAGATTGTTGGTAGTTTTTTTTTATGAGGTATATAATGTCAATTCTGTTTTGACATGTAATTTACTGTCAGTATGTGAAAATAAGTTTTGTAGTGGATAATTTTGTTAAATAAAAAAATTTATAAAACTTGAAAAATAAATACACTAAATTAGACTCTCTCTCTCTCTCTCTCTCTCTCTCTCTCTATATATATATATATATATATATATATAATAAAATAGAATAGATTGAACAAACTTCTCGAAAGTTGGACAGCGTATATTAAATTTGTTAAATGAATTCAATCCTCCAAACACGACGAGCTCTATTAATTTGTTAATTAGAAGAGAAGTTAATGAACTAATAAAATTGGATAGTGTATAACACGTATAGATTTGTACTGAGGAGTGATTCGATTTCAAATTCAAAATCAAGGGTTAAAATTCATTAGAATTTTAAAGTTAACAGTAAATCTAATTAATTTATGTTAAATTTATGAATTTTTTTTTTAAATTTATAAAACCAAAGACTCTCCCATTTGTACTAGTTCAGAACATCCAGACCGAGATTCCTATCCTATAGTGGGCTTATTGGTTTAAAAGGGGGAAGAGGGAAAAGTCAAAGACAACTCTACACCATATGGGCCCGTCACCAGTATAAGCTAAAATCTATATAATAGTAAAGTCTAAGTACGGATTCAACGAAATCAATAAATTGTACGGTGATGAGATCAACTTTCTATTCAATTACGTTATTTTCACGTTTCTGAGGTATCATTATTAACATAATGTTTGTCTTTATTTTTTGGGTTTTTTTGTAATTTTATTTAATTTCTTTAATTACACATGAGTCCTAAAATGACTGTGACAACTGAGACTGAGCACATGCTTTGAGGGCTTGGATTATTGGAATAAATTTATTTAATTTTGAACTTGTTATGAAACATGTGAATGATAATAGTCTTAATGTATTGATGATTATACAGTAAATTAATCAAGTTGTCTATAGTGTTCTAATTTATTGTTTTTGTGATATTTTGTTTAGCTTATTACGGGAAGAAAAAGAAATAGAAAGAAGAAGTCGAGGAAATTTAGAGGAACACTAAGGGTGTATTCGTCTACTTGTTTGAGAAATTTTTTTTCAAAAAAATTTTTGGAAAAAATTTTCTAAACATTTTTATTTTTTTTCCAAACAACTTCATCTCTCTATAAAAGAAGAGAGAGAAAGAAACACCTTAAAAATACCGAAAAAATTTAACTCCCAAATTTTTTCTGAAACACTTATACCAAACAACATCTCAGAGTTTTTTTTCTTCCAAAAATCGTTTCAAAAATACTCAACCGAACACACCTTAAATAAAATCTTATAAATCCTTAAGATGTATTTGTTCTTGATAGTTCATGAAACTATTATCATGATCTATATTTTACATGTATAGTAATTATTTTATGTTCTGTAATTTGTTTTAGTATTGAATTAGTTTTATAATACGTTATCAACACAAAATCCTAGCCTACTGATGAATGATAAACGATTTACATACCACATGCAGATACTTTATTATATGCATTTTTTATATAATATATATGATGAATACTTGAAATATTTTATCACAAAAAAATAAATACCTAAAGTATTATTAAATACTAAAAGTATTAACCCAAAAAATGGTTACAAATGATTTGTTTAGTGTTTTCATTCATAGCAATTTTTGCAAGTTATATATCGGTGATTTTTAAAAAAAAAAACATAACGGGAGTGGATGAATCTTCAGTATTGAAGCTACCACGACGTCTCAAACAGGTGTCCTTTTTAAGGGAATATCCGAGTTTGACCACTAAATTAACCCCAGTGGTTGAATATAAAATAACATGCTTATATATTTTATGACATTCCCTTATTAGTTTTAATATTTTTTATTGTAAATAAATATTAGAAAGGTAAACTAAATTGCCATGTTACAATTGAATTTTTAGGTTACAAGTTATGTTTTTATGTTACTGGTATAAGAATCAAACTTTTGTAATCTTAATTAGCTAGCTATATTAATAATTATAACAAATTAATGAGTGTACGAGAATTATTACTTATTTAGTATATGTGTAATACAAATTAATTTCTTAGTCTTTTTATATTCTTATTTTTGTATAAAAATTCATGATAATTAGAATTCAGTCTACATATCTATATTTGTTGCAATTCATTTTCTTTGCATAAAATAAATACAGATCAGTCTATATTTCTGTAAAAATTAAAATTCAATAAAAATATTATCTTTTATTTTTATATTTGTGGTATTATGCTTTCTCCTTCATAGTTATTGTTATGAAATAGTATTTATCACCATTAGTAAAATTTTACAAATTCCTTTATTTATCAATGTCGAGCTATACAAAATGAGATTTTGCAGCACTTGATATATTGAAAAAGAATTGGCTAGTTATCATGGATCCTTAACGTAGAAATCTATCTTAATGCTATGGAAACTGAAATGACTATTATAGATGGTAATAATGCATCATTGATAGATCGTGGAAATGCCGTGATCTTTATTCATCATCACCTGCATGATGATTTAAAATATGAATATCTTAAAGTTAAAGACCCACTTACTTTGAGCAATCTAAAGAAAATATATAGGCACTAAAAGACTACAATACTTCTAAAAGCTCATTATTATTGATTGCATCTCAAGATGCATACAAATAAGTTAATTTGTATAACTTTGCATTATTTAGAATACTTTTACTTTTGAGAATATGTGGAGAACAGATCACTGAAAATGCCATGCTGGAAAAGATATTTTCTACTTTTCACACCTCAGGTTTGTTCCTACAACTGCAATGTTACGTTGATGATCTAAATCTTGTAGGGACTCCAGAAGAGCAAACAAAAACCACTGAATATTTTAGAAAAATAGCTTCAAATAAAAGATCTTGGCAAAATAAAGTATTGCCTCAGCCTACAGATCGGGCATTTGTCGAAGGTAATTCTAGTACATCACTCAAACTATACAAAAAAAGTCTTGAAACACTTTTAATGAATAAAGCAAATGATTTGAGCACTCTTATAGTTGTTCTATCACTTTATGTAAGTAAAGATCTTTTTCGTTCTTAAAAAGAGGGAGAGGATATTCTTGGTCCCAAAGTATCATTTATGAGTGCGATTAGTGCAGTTATGCACCTTGCCAATTATACAGAACCATATATTGCATCCTTGGTCAATTTATTGGCATGATATAATTCTGCTCCTGCTCGACTTTATTGAATTGGAGCTACACACTTATTACGCTGCTTCCAGGAATGGTTGATTTAAGTTTATTCTATTCAACTGAATTAATGCCACAATTAATAAGATATGCAGATGGTCGTTATTTATCTGATCCACATAAAGGCATATCACAAATAAGATATGTGTTTACTTGTTGTGATATTATTATATCATGGTGTTCCGTAAAGTAAATTTCGACTGCTATATCCTCTAATCTTTTTGAAATTATCGCGATCCATGAATGAAGTTGTGAATGTATTTGGTTAAAATCCATGATTCAAAACTTTCAAAAAAATATGGATCATCTTCTATCAAAGATAGCCCAATAATATTGTGTAAATATAGCACTGCATGTACACACAGATCCAAAGTGGCTATATTAAAGAAGATGGAACCAAGCATACATCGTCAAAAATTTCTATACAGCTAACCTTCAGAAAAGTGGTGATATTGATGTTTATCAAATACGTTATAATAAGAATTAATTTGGTAAATTTATTTACAAAGACACTACCTACTGCAACATTCAAGAAACAGGTGAACAATATTTGAATGCGTCGACTCAAGAATTTATCATCCAGTGTGACTTGAAGTCAATTTTTTCTTCGTCTAATGTTTTGTCTTAGTGAGTTTTCCTTAGTAAGATTTTAATTAGGTAATCTGAAGGTATTTAACGACACACCACAATGTTGTACTTTTTTTTCGCCAAAAAGTTTTTGCACGCTGAATTCTCGTTGAAAAGGTTTTACCGAGACATGTTCTTAGTGTATTGCCATTCAAGGGAGAGTGTTATGAAACATGTGGGTGATAATAGTCTTAATGACTGAAGAGTAACTTGTAACAGTGTTCTAATTTATTGCTTCATTGCTATTTTCCCCATATAAAGGGCACGTTTTGTTTAGCTATTGCGGAGGATGAAACATTGTGAAAGAAAAAACAGAAAGAAGAGATTGAGAAAACTGAGAAAAACACTGAATAAAATCTTGTAAATCTTGAAGATCTATTTTGTTTTTAATAGTGTCTGAAGCAATTATCATTCTATATTTTGTGTTTAATGTTTCTTTTATGTTCGACAAATTTATTTAGTGTTGCACTCGTTTTGTATCAGAACTTGCCAATATTATTCTACAACATTTAAAACGATATTCTTATTATTTACTAGCAGGAGTCCAATTAAAGTTGTAATAGAACTTTGTATGTATTTGGCCTTATAAAAGCTGACAACACAATGTGAAATTTCAACTATGAAATGACATTACGAAAGAATAAATTATTAAGTTTCAAGTTTTGATCAACCCGCTAACTACTCCTTAAATTTGAATTGATGATTCGAAGATTAATCGAGATGTGTATAAGAAAACAATTAAAAAAAAAGGGATTCTCTTCTCTATCTTGATCACCCTCTCCCTGAAGAGGGAAGGAAAAAAGGAAGTGAAAAGGAGAGACAAAAAGAGTTTCAAAGGACTTTGAGAATGAAAGACGAAACGATCCAACTATTTTTCTCTTATTTTAGTTTTTTTTCTGTTTGAAATGTCGTTATCAAGAAAAAAAACCTTATATAAATTAAGCTTAGATGATGCAGCAGTAAAATTAAAACACCCAAAATTATTAGGAGTACCTTTTCTTCGAAACCCAAAAAGTTATCAAACATGTTTTGATTACACTTTTTAGATTTCTCCAAGCAAAATACAACAACGGAATAGAAAATTAAAATTTACTAACAACACTTTAACTTTCCGGGCAGGGAGGGACGAGTAAGGATGGTCGTCCTTGCAAGAAAAAAAATATATAGAGAATTTTTTTTCTCGATAAAATATATAAGCTCGCACTTGTTAAATATTTAAAAAAAATTCAAATAATAGAAACTGCATATTCACCCATGAGTAGTAAAATTTCTGGCTCCAGCCTACAGGGAAGGAAACTTGCCAGCAATGAATTTTTATTTCAAGGTCTGCTGCATTACAGATCAATTTTATGAAACTTCAAACCAGATCAGTACAGCAAGTGGTTCTGTTCAGTGGGTAGCTGCGTGGACAAGGAAAAAGAAGAAGAGACCAAACATATGCAGCCAAATGTACCACCACAGAATCATACTAAATTTGCTGCGGACGTAATCATATATATAAAGTAGTTGAAAGAACAAGAAGGAAACATGGGAATGAATTATTGCTACCAGTAGCTATGAAACCAGAAAAACCTTCACTAGATCAGTTGATTGTTTTTTTTTTCTTTCTATGTAGATATATTCGTTTAGCATGATTATTTTACTTAGTTTATAGTGGGTCATGAGTCTGATGGGTCTAGGTGGGTCAAGAAGTCAATGCATGGACTGTCGAATAGTCTTATGCTTTGATTGCTTTCTATGGACCAGTTGGGTTCATTCTTGAGACTAGGTTCAGAATTCATTGTTCCATGTTGCTTGTTAAGAGCAGAACATGGAGACCCTAGACGAAAACAATAAAACCCATAAAGGCATACGGAGGGATTAGTGCTCAGAATGTTGTACGAGCAGCTGTGTACGTATAAGGAATGTGGGATACGCTTGGAATATGGAACGGCTCGAAACCATGGAACTCATGTATTCTAGGAATGTTTTTTGCGGGTTTTCCTTTATGATTTAGGTAGCATTATGAATGATAATTCTCCTGAAGCATTGTCAAGTGAAAATCTTCAGGGCACCACTTTCCAACACAAACCATTTACAACTAAATGAATGCAGGGGATGAAATGGTGGGCTTGCACTAGGCCTACTCGAATTGGGCTTGGCCTCTCTCAATGATCCAAATCCTACCAATTATGAGCTTCAAGTTCTGGGTGATCCAAAGAAGTTGGCTATTTTGGACACTGGGTTGGAGATCCAATCTATAAGAAGGCTAATAGGCCAATGCCGAATCCAAAGCAAAACAGAACTGACGAGGACACTGCAAAATGAACTAAAAAAAGAATAATTCGAAGGAAAGCTAGAACAATGAAGGAGGTTATGGGGGTCTTCAATAATATCTTGAGAAGGGGTAATAATGCAAAGATTAGAAAATCAAAGAAAGCCGTTTGTAGAGTAGCTGCAGCTGCCATCTCTATTTCAATATCATTGAAGCTGAAGGTATTATTAATAGAAATAGAATCCTAATGCAAGTAAGGCCAAGATAAGGAGGAGGAAGTAGGAAGCAAGATTGCGAGGCCGAAAGAAATTGATGATGATAAATTGAATCAAGCAGAGGCTAGGAAGATGGAGGTTCATCTCTGATTTCTTGAGCTCTTTTTATTAGGCTGTAGTTTTGGGAGTTCGCGCAGGCAATGCGGGGCTTTTGGGAGATGGAAGAGGTAGGTGGCGATCTTTGTTTTTGTTTAGGTGGTGCGGTTATGTTGGGGTGCAAACAGTAGAAGTTAAGGAGGTTTCTCGTGAGAAGTTAGAAAGGTCGAAGGAGGTAGCGGATCTGATGAAACTCATATTATGAGGTTTCTTTTAACTTTTTTATATTTTTAGGCATCTTGTTGGACTATTCTACTTGATAGCTCTTTTTTGTATCAGGTGTTGGTTATTTGCAAAAATTGGAGGCTAAGGTTAGGTGGTGTTTCTTGCGAGTAGCAGCATTAGAAAGGTATGTTCACTCTTCGAATCTCTCTCTATGCGGAGTTATACCTACTGTTTTTTTCATCTTATATCTTCATGATGATGGAATTTTTTTGCCTTTCAAAGAAAAAAAAAGACTTGACAGTAGGGGTACAAAAGCTGCTCACCCTAGCTAAATCCAATATCTCCTTGCAATAAATTTTGGCTTTAAAGAACTTCCTGATAAGAACGAATCCACAATTACCATATACATGGGATATCTTTTTTTTTTTGCTAGAACATATACATGGGATATCATCACTAACAATTGTTATATCCATGACAGTAAGAAAAGATTCAGACCTCTTCCTCTAAACTAAAACTGTATGATGATTCTGAAAACCAAGTGAACAACAAAAATAAGTTATCAAGCTTTAGAGTCCTTCTGCTTGGATCACCAGCAAAAAGGATACCATTACCAATTTTCGGAAATCCTGACATCCCAATTGATAGTGGGACAGCTGAAGCATCATTCTCCGGAAGAAAGCTAATTATGACTCTATCCGAGTATGATTGAATTAGGTCAACAAAACTAATTGAGAATTAGCCTAATCGGATCATTTTTGTCAAGGCCATGGTATTTTCAGAATAGATCATCAATTCTTATACGAATTCGGTCATGTGAATATCGGTATGTGGTCATCCTGAATTTTGCATGAGTGGTCTTCTCAAAGTTTTATGCAAGAGGAAGGTTACAGAGCCAATCACCGGGTGGATGTAGAGTGATCCCACTACCCACCAATTTAAACGTAGAGTTACGTTTTCAACTTTAGAGAAGTCTGGTTTATTTTAAATAAGGTTAGAGAGTGACTGCTTTGCGATACCTGTACACCAAATGGGTAGTCAGACCAACATTTCTTTCCACTAGACTAGATTTCGCACTTGCACAACAAAGTAGTCTTCAGTCTAGAAGGTTGAGGCCTGTGAGACTTGAGATTGGGATAGACTAAACCATGGAAGAAAGGGAAGTGATTTGGGAAGTAGCATAGAGAAGCTATGAATACAAAATGATGGAGATTCAAAAGGTCAGTAGATGAAAATATTGGATGTCGGTTTCATTTTAAGTTTATCAAAAATTTCGTTTATTTAGGCCCTCCTTCCGGATGCGATGCGGAGGTTTGAGTCTTATCACTGCAAAATATACCCCTCTCTCTCTCTCTCTCTCCCCTTATCCCCTCCTACCATTGGGGGAAAACACACAAAATAATGTCTAAGTTACCTTGGTGGGTGATTTTATTTGAGAGGAAAGAAAATAGAAATCCACATTATTAATTACTAAGATTTAGATCTGTTTGAAAAATCTCTAGGATAGGTTTACCTAGTTTTAATGGCAAGTGGGATGGAATAATAGAGTTGAGTGCCATCCTGCAAGACATTCAAGGTGTCTTCGTAGCTTTGGTAGTCAATAAAACTGCACATTTGCGAAATCAAAGCTAGTAGATCAAATTAGGGTTCATTAATATTTATGGGTGTAGACAACAATATTATGTCGTATAATGTTCAACTAAAAGTTATTGTACAAGTCATATGTTCATGAGATATTTCACTCTTTTTTTTTTCTTTTTGTTTAAACCATATGGAGCCATAAAGTGTACTATTCAAAGTAGTTTGGTTGGAATGGATTAGAATTTGTTTTTAGAAAATAAGTGAGAAATTAGTTCGGGTACATAGTATTATTGTGCACCAGCATATAGTCGAATAGAATTTTGTATAGGCTGACTTGAAAAAGACGATTGGAGAGTTATGTTTGAACTCTAACACCGAAGAATAAGGTCTGACTACCGCAGTAATATCATGTGAAGTTTAAAATTTTGAATATCTTAAGGAGTTAAGTTCCATTGCATATATTTCAGCTACTAATATGATGTGATGTTTAAAATTTGGAACATTTTTAAGCTCCATCGCATAGGCAAAATAATCCTGAGAGACGAATCATGACTCCAGATTGGGTCGAACCTCCTCCACGGTCGGCATACAGGACGGGTATTTAAGTTATCAACTCATATTGTAAGTTGTGCCACCGAGGGCTCTATGTTGGGCATGGCTAGAGGGTGACGTACGTGTCCCCCACGTTGCAAGCAGCTACTTGGGAAGACATGGGGACAATGTAGTTTCTAGAAATGCGGATGTTACTACTTGATTCGCATGGAGGTGGGCCACGTGGCGGAAACACTGTGACTTGCGGTCCACAATGCAACATTTTCGATAGGCTCTTTCGATGCTTTGTTGGGTTTTCCTATAAATAGAGTGACGACACTCCACTTTAAGGTACGCACTTACTTCACTAGGTCTTTAAAGTTGCTTCATTCTCTTCACAGATAACAAACTTAAGCATCAAAGTGCCCACTAGAGAGCCAACCTTGAGCGGCACTAACATAGACTTGAGTGTTTTGTAAAAAAGTGAAGGACGTTGAAGAATTCTACGAGAGCCAACAAGTGAGATTCCAAACTCCATATTTTGGCAACGACAACAGGAGTCCCTAAACTTCTCACCTCAACAACAATTTCCTTTTCATATTTCGCATAAGGTAACGAAAGCCACGAATCAGATGCAAGACGATCACGTAGACCCCAACTAAGTAGGGAAGAAGGTGGCGGGAGGTGGATCGAAGGAACCTGTGATCTTGCCTATTGATCTTCCCACTGAGCTTCACACTCGGTCCTACATCAAGCACTTAGAGGCTCGGCTTGTTGAGAAGGATCAACTCCTCCAAACGACGAGGGAGGAGGTGGAACAATTTAAGGTGGCAATCCATCCCTTTTAGAATGGAGAGACCTCTCCCATTCAGGGTCAAAGAAGACGGCGCTGAACTCCATCCCTAGATAGAAGGGGACATAGTGATAAGAGGCGACGTTCGACGTTAGAACGACTTGGTGACCTTGGCGAGGCCGAGCATCACGATGCAGTCAAGGGCAGACAACGTGTCCACAGTCCCCCTCATGAACGAGCACCAGGGTTAGCAAGTCTCTATTCACAAGAGACTAGGAGAGCCCTTAATCAATAGTAATTACTTTGTGTTTCCCTCGAGTACTACTTCATGAACAACATCAACCCATGGGACCCAAGTGAACTGAAATGGAAGAAGGCAAAGGGACCGCTCCCATCAGCATCACAGTTGTCGGGGTCATTCTCCTCAACCGACTCGTAGAAAATATCTCAAACATCATCATAATGACAGATGCAAGAGATCGACTAAGTAGGAGGCTCGATCGACAAGGTCCCACTGTGATGTTGTTCACCGCTAGCTCATTTTCTCCATGTTCACCAGAGAGATTGATGCAGTCCAGTGGCCCCATGGGTTCAATCCCCCCAAATTCACAAAGTATGATGCTAAAATTGATGTCGGGTGCATTTTACGTAGATGATGTCCCTCCATGATACCTTTTCACTTCTAGAGAAGTCCTAAAATACGACACTGAATCTTACATTCACCTTACCAACAATCCACAATTCTAACACTCACAATTTTTTGTTGTTGTTGTCTGTTATGTCCACTACCTCAATTGATAGACCAAAATCTCCATCTTCCTCTCTAACTCCAGCCAAGTCAATTTGTCGCCGATTATGGCCTTCTTCTAGCAATAAAAGAGGCTTTGCAATGTGGATTATGTGGTTTTGGGAGTTCCAACAGTAGCTCTACCAAAATAATTTCATAGCTTAGTTGTTGCTATTCGCGACAGTTATTCTCCTATAAAATGAACAAAGGTTCATATATGAATGTATACAAATGTATCATATTACACATAAACATACACACGCAGACAAAAGGTGGAATGATAAGCAAGGATTTCTCAAAGGATTTCGAACAAGATTCAGTGAGTGTCTCTTGAATGAAAAACTTGAGAATGTGATAGGAATTTCAATGGGGAGCCAAATGTGCCAACACGATTCTCAAGATTCAAGAACCAAGGCATCACATTGTTTTCTACGAACATTAAATTTAAAAGTTCAATTTGAGTCAATGTCTAAGTTAGCATTGAGCCTAATTTACCACGCACGTACTTGGCGGGTTACATTGATCATTAAACTAGTGTAAGGCCAACACAAAAGGGCAAATTATTGGATACTCTCATAATGCTATATGGAATCACTCAAGTGATACTTTCGATCAATGAAATATCGCAATACACATTATGCGTGTCATCCTTTGTCCCCTAATAGCATAGCAAATATATTTGTCAATATTACAATTGAGAAATTTATCGCTACAAGACTTAGTGGGAGTACCACATGGACTTGACACATGGTATTCCGGGAGCATTGAATAATTACTTAAACATAAGAGGGTTCCGTAATAAATTTAAGGAGACCAAATAAGAAAGGGTTCTTGATTTCAATAAAGTTTGCTTCATAAATTTAACTACGACATTTTTGTATAATTGTATGTCTGAATCAGATTATGTGTAACTTGGTTAATTTTATTATTTTTAAATTAATGACCGAACTAACCTATGATTCTCTCAAAATTTTCTTCTAGTGCGATGCGAATTGAATTTGTAAGTTGGGAGCAATAAGCTTCTTGCTTGGTTCCTTGTTCAAATTCACCAAACCAAACCTTTGGAGTTGAATAAAATTTTGTATGACAATAGAAGTTTGTTGTTTAATTCTTTGAAAAAGAAGTAACGGATGCTTGATATAGGAAAAGGAAGAATGGCAAACACAAATTCGACAACAAGTTTTGCTCAGTTACTATGGGGCGATATTTTACGGGACTCGGCCGCATGAGTCCTATTGAAATTGGAAAAGAAGTTGATTGGAATCTGTCCCACCTATTTCTCGATCCCAAAGCCTTAGATATACAAGGAAACAACCAGTCAAAGATACTCCGACCAGTAGCTAAATTCTCCCCCAATGGTCAAGTAAATACTAGAACAAGCTACTATGTAAATCAAGGCTTATAGTGATTTCAATGTGATAATGGCTAGAAATATCCCACTTGATCAACTTTGCATAAGTGTTGCAAGATGATCGATCTTGTTTCCAATTATCTTCATCCTTATTTATAGGGATCGCACATTCTCAACATAGGGCTATTTGATTGTGGGTTGATGTTACAAATCACGAGATGGCATGATTGAGTTGACTCATATTGGCCGACCTGAGCAGTAATGACCTAACCAAATCATGGGACGACTATGTTCGATTGGCTTTGAGCCAACAAGTGCCTAGATTGAGCTTATGGCCCAAGGTTCTTCTAATGGTTGGGCAGGCTAAACATGCTCTGCTTCAATTTTGATGATCCGAGTCTTACTTGTCTTTGCAATTGCCCATTAGCTTGTTGTTGCTCGGCCATCCTACCATTAGGGTCTGAGTGGAAGTTAGCTAATTCCGTCGAGGTGGTGGGTCGGCTCTCTCTCTCTCTCTCTCTCTCTCTCTCTCTCTCTCTCTCTCCCTCCCTCCCTCCCTTTGAGAAAGAGGGAGAGAGGGTTTTTTTTTCTTCTAAGGATTTTTTCGCTACTGGTCATTTTTTAAGACAAGTTCCCAGCGTTGAATTTTTAATACTGTACTCTTTTGTCTCAATCTACTTAGTGAAGTAGTCAGTTCCTAACACGAGGAATTTTAGACTACTTGAGTAGTGGGGAGTGCCCGAACAATGTCTCGCACCCAATGCGAGAATTGCCATGGATAAGTTACCAACGTGAGGTTCTCAAACGACATGTGGGTGAGGGGCCCAAATTATTGACATTTCAAGCATTTCTTCATGTAGTTGGTGGGATCCTCTTGCATCTACGGCTTACTATCCACGACTCATTGCCCGGTGGGACATTAATGACCATCCGCTCTTGTGAACTCCGCATTCCCCCTCATATATCTCTATGAGAAAATCACGCACTTCTTTTGGTTGGACACAACGTAGGTATGGTCTCATGAATGACCTCCAATAGAGTTTTCCCTTGGGGTTTAGCCAGAATCTTTTTGCTTGTTGTGTGAGCTTGTGAGCAGCTTTGTCGTCCTTTGGTAACGTTCCCTACTTCAGGTAATTGATGATCGAATCATCCTAATATGTCCCAACGCTACTTATAGCAAGGCATATGTTTTGTTCTCCTATGGATAGCCTCGACTAGTAGGTGATTGGGATACTCCATCTGAACTTTGCTCCTACGACCATGGCCAGATAGGCCAAGGTGTCATCATGGTGATTCTACTTCTCATGATCTCCTTAATTGTCACTTGTCCTGACTCGTTTATCATCCTTCTGGCGAGCTAGGAGTAGGGCACCATTCGACTGTCTCTTGCTTCGTATTCCCCCTCGATCTGCTTAATGACCAACTGGCTATTGCAGTATATGGTGATCGACTTTGCCCCCAAGGTTATGGCATGTCTGAGCCCTGCAATAACAACTTTGTACCTAGCTTCGTTGTTTGATGCTCGGAACTCTAAGGTGATGGATTGTTTTATCATTGTTAGAACCATGCTAACCTCTAATCCTCTCTCATTTCATGACCCATCGCAGTATAAACTCCATTGTGGACTCAACTCGACTTATTCATCGTTTGCCTTTGGACATCATGATTTGGAATGGTAGGAACCTGGTCGGGTTCTTGAGTCATGGTAAACTCTGCAATGAAATCGGCGAGTACCTGGCCTTTCACAATTGTTCTAAGTACAAAATCAATTTTGTACTGTCCAAGTTCCAAGGCCGATTTGGATGTCCATCCAGTCATGTCTTATTTTTGGATTAGGGTCTTCAATGATAGGTCAGTGTAGACGGTAACATTTTCCTATGCAGGGACAAACTGGTCTTTTTACATGCAAACTTGTCGAATTTCTCTAGGTTTGTTCTAAGGATATTCAATTACTCCTGAGGCATGCCAATGGCCTTGTGTCTAGAGTCGAGATGAAAATTGGGATGGTGAAGTCATCTCGACTTGATCACATCATCTTAGAAGCTCCCTCTGTCTCAATTTACCTTGGAAG
Source organism: Arbutus unedo (assembly GCA_014822125.1). Taxonomy (NCBI): domain Eukaryota; kingdom Viridiplantae; phylum Streptophyta; class Magnoliopsida; order Ericales; family Ericaceae; genus Arbutus; species Arbutus unedo. The sequence goes on along the minus strand of JABCMJ010009266.1, from coordinate 25,406 downwards.
AGCATAATTGTCTTTTTATGCTTGAACTTTCCCGAGCCTTCTAAAAATATAGCTCAACCGAATCTCAAAACATGTTAACACTCTTAAAACACATCATGGAGACATCTTGGGTTGATTATCTTGGCCTGCGAAACACATTGCTGACTATTTTGCCCGTATAGTGGCGAAATGATCTTTGGTCCCTAGACTTTGCCGAACTCTCTGCTGTTATTCAAATGAACCTCGAAATATGCTAACGAACCCATATGGTTCCTAACCACGCCTTCAATGAAGTGCGCAAGTCTTCATATTATTCCATGTGTCATTTGTCCTCTCAAGGGCAAAATGGTCTTTTTGGGTGTATAGATCTCACCGGGCCTTTTTTGTGATAGCGTAATTCATGATAGTTTATGCGGTGAGACAAAAAATGATATCAACATAAGCCAATAAATTATATTTTAGATTTTCGTAATTGAAACTTTAGCATGCTTCTTAACCAGGTTACCATGTGAGTTTTTGATAATTTATTTTCAACTAATTATCTATAACTAATACATTTTACATCTTTTAATGATCACAAATATTGTTGAGATAATGGTTGACCTTTTCTATTTTTTACATTTATAGATAGATAAATATTATTGATAGGTAGCTTATTATTTTAAATTCTTTTAATTGTTTTGTTACTTTATTCAAATATATACATTGAGACTTTTGTGGTAACATAGTGGACAGAGTCATTAATTATTTTTAAATTCAAACTATCACAGTTTTTGAATTTTATTTTTTAGAGCTAAGATTGAATTAATACTTAATATAATTAATTTACTCCTTCGTATCTTCATTTCAATACTTCACTGTTAAAAAAAAAAAACATTGAAAACTAAAATATTGAAGATGTTCCAAATTATGAAAATTGTTGGCTTTACATTGTATAATTACAGTAAAAATTTATTATTAGAATTTTAGCAGACATTCTGAAATATTTCCAACTTGAATTTACAAGCCATGCACGGGTTGTAGCATTTCCGTATAGCTAGTTACAAATTAAGAGTGTGTTCGTTTGCTAGTTTGGAAAAAAAATTTCCAAACAAGTTTCTGGAAAAATTTTTGTAAACATTTTTATTTTTTTACTAAACAATTTCATCTCTCTATAAAAGAAGAGAGAAAAAGAGACACCTCAAAAATGCCAAAAAAATTTAACTTCCAAATTTTTTCTGAAATATTTATACCAAACATCTTATGTAAGAGACATTTCAAAGTTTTTTTTTTCAAAAATTCTTTCAGAAACACTCAACCGAATAAGTGAGAAATAATTAGGGAGAGTGAAAATAAGGAGAAAGGAAAACTCTATTATGTAATCGTGTTTTGTTGTACACAAGCCCACTATAAATAAGCCCATATACACGGGCCATCTGTCCGACCCAATTAACAAGATGTTGGGCGTGGTCCTAATTGTTTTCTTCGAACCTTTCCTCTGTTGGTCTTCTTATTTCTTTTCACCATCAATTTATCAACTAATGAAATCAAATATTCTACTCAGTGTCGACCCCGGAAAACTTAGTTTAGGGCATCTACTTGATTGCAGTCTTGAAAATTATTTTTTCACCATCATTACCAAGAAATTTAAATTCCTAGCTAGACATATTTTAGCTAAATTTGATAAGAATTTAAAATATATTTTATAGTATTTACTGAATCAAAAACTCGATCTAATAATTAACAATGATATTACTGTAGTGCTCAGGAGTGAACAATCTAATAATTATCAAATCAAAATGCTTACCTTACACATGCCGTCTAATTCTTTTGGAAAATTGAAAATGAAGCACATAATCAAAAGCTTTAACCATCAAAAGAACCTGATTGTAGTGTAACTAGTAGATTAAACATAATTAATTAACAGCCTAATATTTCATTGAATATAAAAAAACGCAGCATTCAAATTAAAACCAAAATGTACTTTAGGTGAGCTTAACAGTAATAGAGATAGTTTGACAATTTTGAAATACTTACGGCCAAATTGGATGGGGTATTAATTAATAAGACAGGGTGTTAAATAAGAGTAGGACTAAATAGAAGTGTTAAATAAGAAGGTTTTTGATTGAGTTTTGTGTTAAGAGCAAAGGAACTATTTAAGTCATGATCTGATTGGGGTCTTATTATGGGTGGATTAGGAGGAGTGTTACGCCAAAGTTGCGTTATTTAACCATTTTCCTCTTGAGTGGGTAATTTTATTAAGAATGACTTGTTATTATAAAAATCATATGTAAATGAAATACATTTATTTTTTAGCTTAATTAAGATACATTTGTACTTTGTTATTTAATATATAATTTTTATGTGATAATATTTTGATACGTCTTATATTTTATATTTTTTGTGAACATATTCAAACGATGGTGTCAACAATTCACTTTGAACTATTCATATAATTGTAACTAATTAACATCCGTACAACGAAGTCAAAAATGTGATTTGATAAAAAAAAAAAAAAAACGTTGAAATTATCCTTGTAGTCATTGATATCAAAATTTGCAAGCTACCATGCATAAAAACATTCCAACCGGGGAGTTATAAGTTTTGTCGCTTTCAACCAATTTGTAAAAGGCTGGAAAAAATTTGTAAGTATGGTACCTTTCAATTCTCGATATTAATGAGTACATATCTAACCTCAACGTTTATTATTATGTAATCCAGTGAATGTTTCTACAGATCGTGCAGTACAACGTAAAATCTATCGTGCTATCCACGCAACTATCAAACCTAAAAGAAACCTAAATATGAAAATAATAAGAGATGATGACTCAAGTGGAACAACATTGTCCACCGTTTCTACTTCCACAACTACAAGAGTTACATCCACGATTGGGGTCGTGGGGCAGACAAGTGGGGGTGTATGTTGGTTGCTCGTTCCGTAGCTGTGAATGCAACATAAACATAAAATTCACAATAAAGAATTAGGGTCGTTACAAATCCAATTGCGATGGATGAAATTGCATGCAAAACAGTACCACAACGAATTCAAAACTCAACAAACAACAACAACGAATGATGAAGACTCAAAAATCAAAGAATTCTCAATTAGAAAAAATGTGAAATAGAAAATGAACTACAAAACCAGAAACAAACCCAGAAACGAAGAACAAAATCAAATATCAGAATATTTTGATATTTATATTGTGAATTGGTTTTTGTAATAGAATCATTTTTGTTGTTGTGTTGTTGATATGGGTGTTAGACATTTGGATAGTGTTGGTATAGCAGGGTACAGCTGTTATGTTGTCCAATTTTTTGTAGAAATGACGTAATTGTATTGGAAAAATATAGATTGAATAATAAAGACACTAGTTCGAAAAACACCTAGATAAGGCAGCGGAGAGTGTCAAGTGTGCATTATAAGAAGTAGAATATGTAGAGACACCTAAGTGTTCCACAATAGAATTGTGGCACTTCGTGGTAAGTTTGATATTGTTGAGCGTTGTCATGTAATATTATTATGTTGAAAGAACCTAAATTTGAAGTTGTTGGAGACAGTTGAGGGTGATTTCAAGGGTGTTTGTGAGGGCAGCTCCAAATCTTAAAGGAGTGACGGTCAGTATATTGGGCTTGCTTGAACTGATTAAGAAAAAGAGTTAAGGATCATTATTACCTAACCCGGTGATGCCACGTTTGTTTGGATCTAGCTAGGGTGAGGTAGTTGTTGACTTAAGTGGATGATAGAAAGTTTCTTCCTTGTTGGGTCAGCATGCAAGTTGGGTACTTAACCTCGGACTACGGACTTGTTAATATCAACTTAGTACATTAGGTTAGATATGTTGGGTAACATTCAGCGTTCCTAGGTGGAATTCCTAGAAATCTAAAAGAACAAAATCATAACATACATACATGTTTATTCTGTTGTTCAGCTTCATTCTATCATGTATATACGTATCTTGTCATATATATCCTTTGGGTCTAGGTTTTGGATAATATTCACTATTGAGTTTTATTACTAATCAAAGTAACTTCTCTACCCTTAGCGTTTCACGCCAGATGAAGAAAAGCAAATGGAGAATTCGCCTAAATAAGAAGAGCCGAGAGCCACAGAAGATTTCAGCAGCTACTGACTGCCTTTCCCTTAGTTGTTTTGTTATTTATTTTGACATGCCAATATAAACGCCCAGGATGATATTTTCATTAATTTACATTTCAAACGATGCAACTTTGTTTAATTGTTTAACTTTAATTAATAAAGGTAGTTTTCTTTTTCTTCACATTTTGACTCATAAAACAAAATTAAAAAGAATTAAATTAATTTTTTTTAGAAATCAGTCGTTACAGTTGATGTACAAGTTTCTTACTTTAGCGTTAATTTTACCTGTTGCGACTGCTACAGTGGAGAGAGCATTCTCTATCAAAAATATTATGAATAATCGACTTAGTAACGTAATGGGTGATTAATGGATACATGACAGTTCGATTGTGTATATTGAAAGAGAGATTTTTGTTAGCTTTACCAATAAGGTTATCATGGATCAATTTCAAAATATAAAAAATCATCGGGGTCAATTGTAAATGAAACGATATATTATGACTGGATATTATTTTTTGGTTATATACTATGAAAAAATATAACTTTTTATTTAATATTTGATTGTATTTATTTGTACTTGTTTATCAAGTACGATTACAAAATTACATGTTATTTGCTAGTTAAACTCCAGTGATAAAGAATCCTAGATCACATGAGCCTTTTATTTTGCTTCCTTGCGACTTAGAACATGAATTAAGCAATAAATTAACAGCTAATTAGCCTAATCATTGCTGATGCTTTTTTTCCTTTTTCTTATGTTGATGAAGCCTAACCATTACTTTGAACAGACACAGATTGCAGAGACAAATACCTTAACCTTTTTTTATGATTTTAGAACCATGATAATGTACAACTTGGAGGTATTTGCTGGTCAATATTTCGTTGACTGAAAATGGAAAAAGAATAAAAACCCACTATCATTTACGTAAACTGTTATGAGAGCCTATTTCTCAATTACTCTGTCATTTTTTCTTTTTAATTTCAACTTGCTAGTAGAAACATAAAGCTCCCGAAAACCTTTAATAAGAGCAACTGATGATATAGAAAATAAAACTCCTAATAGTAAAAATCAATGTGTGGCACAGCTAATTGTTTGAGTTTTTAATATGTTTTTTTACCTTTTAATTGTAACAACCTGTGGATTAACATATTACACCGCGATTCCATTTAGATGATCGGAATTGTTCATTTTACAAATATTGATTGTTTAAGTGATTGTAGAAAGAAAAACGAGATCCAATATTACAGACTCCACATACGCTGGGTAATGTTAACTAACTTTCGGAATAAATGAACAAAGTTAATTTGTACTTTATTTTTGTGTCCTAAAGAACATAAGTAGCTTAATAAGCAACAAAACTGCAAAGTTTTTCTGGGTAAACCAGCAAAGTTTGTGAAGAGACTGATACTGACTCCTAAACCCAGTGTCACATTTTTATGGTATAACATTTCTGTAATGAAAACATAGTTAACGAAGCCAAGTATTACTAGTCTTCAAAGTCTATAGGTTTAATTTGTTGTAAAACAATAAAAATATGCTTGCCTTGGCAAAATATATTTTAATTACTGGAAATTAGCAGAACCATATTGAATTAAAACAATTATTATTTTTTTACTACTACGTGACATTTACATGTGGTACTCCAAACAAATCATGTAGTGATAAACCTTCACGGTGACACATTAACACATAATATTTCTTGGATGTTGGAAAAAAAGGGGTGACTACTCTATTTGGCCTCCGATTTTTATTTTTTTGTCTTTATTTGATTTGTTTTTGCATTTATTTGTTTTGTATTAATTTTTTTGTGAATCATTAGTTTGTCTTGACGAAGAAAATCTAAAAAGTATAAAATTATATCCGAAAGTGAAAAAAAGTTATTTTAGCTTATTTTTTTAATTTTTGAATGTAATTTTTTATTTTTCTGAAATGTCTCATCGAGTTGAACCAATAAACTACAAAAAATGACATAAAGCAAAAAATTATAAAAAAAATTCAAATCAAGACGAAAAACTATTCGAACAAGATTCCACAAAAATAACGTCAGTCCAAATAAATTGTATTCTGGAGGCAGTGAATAACTAGTTGTAATCTTGAGGTTGGCCAACTCTTCAAAGTAGGTATCAATTGTATCTTCAAACTTTTGAAATCTTTCAGTCTTTTTAAGTTGGTTTGATCTAACTTTATTATTAAAATTATTATTTCGATTTTTTTATTTATAAAGTTTTGTTAAGTTTTTGTATTAAACTGTTTTGAATTATGTTGAATTAATCATGTATTTAGTGAATTCATTATAAAATTTAGTCACAATCTTTCTTTTGTTTTTTTGGTTTTTATATTTCTTTTATTAAGACGAATTAATAATTAATGCAAAAAAATAAAAATAGAAAAGATTTTTAAGAACAATTTAATTTAATAATAATAATATAGTAAGTCAACACCAGCCTTAATATAATTAGAGATCACATAAGGATTGGAAAGGTTAGATGCCATCTGTACTTAATTCAGATTCTTGTTGTGGTCCCTTATGCAGCGCATCTTTCCCCAATATTGCCTCAGATTTTCTTGATAGGAGACCGATTGTCTCCGGTTTAGCAGATGCTGCACGGGATACAAATCGGCCATTTCCCACCGTATTTCAGGTTGATTTTGATGATCCAACTTTATACCAAAATCAATATCTGATCAGAGTTTATTTACCGTGTTAATGTACAAGTTCTTACAGTTATAATCTACGAAAAGTTAGTGAAAATACAAATGTGAGTGAATTGGCCCATTAAATTTAAGCTAATTTAATTTATGAGGCAAAATCCTTTATTTTAGAAGTGTTAATATGTTAAATTCTTTGTTTTAAAAGTATTAATAAGTTAGGTTATTTAATAGACAGAATTGCGCTTATTAGTTTATAGGCTTAAGTTGTTTTTATGTTTCTCTTGCCTCGCTTGATGTTTCGTTATTTCTGCTACTTTTTCGATCTTTGTTTCTCTATCAATCTCTCTCTTTCTCTCTATTAATGTTTCTTTTTTCGTTTTTATGTTTCTTCTCTCTCTTGTATTATTAGATAATATTATATGTTACAATATTCGATAAATCTTATTTGATAACACTACTAGAAATTATACATTTTGTGACAATGTTTCGTGACCAAATGCATTTTGGTCATCGAAAAGTACACAGTTTGTGACCAAATTTTTTTTAGTCACCAAATATAGAACAATTAGTGGCCAAACTTATTTTAATCACTGATGACAAACGTTTTTAGTGACTAAAATTATTTCTGGTCATGAAAAAATATTAAAATAGTTTTGATGACTAGTATTTGGTCACTAAAAGTATACTTTTAGGAACTAATTACTGTTGGTCACCAAAGATATATTAAAAAGTGCGCCAATTTATTTGAAGAAAATTTTGAACGAGGTTCAATACATTTAGTGACCACTTATTTTGTCACCAAAAAACATTAATGGCAAAAATTATACTTTTGTGTTATAATTGAATATATAGGCATGAGACCGTGACACAATCAAGATGATTGAGACCGTTAATTTTATTGTGGTTATTATTTAAATCATAAGTATCAAAATTTGACTCGATTGGATTTATAAAACTCATAGATCGACACACAATTTTATAAAGAAAATGAGCTTTTCCGTAATTTTAAGTGTGTAGACTATGAGTTTTTCTGTCATTTAAGTGTGTAACAATACTTTATTAACTTTATTTTTGGTACAAATGATGTACTCCCTAATATGTCGAAGATAGACGGTGTAGATCGCCAAAACAAGACTCAAGTAGTGATCGGGTGGTGCACTATAAGCTTATAATGGTTCAGAATGCATTAAATTTGATCCAATCGTGCTGTACTCGATATCCGATGATTTCCACTTTTTGTGACACTAAATAAATGAGCAAGACGTGAAATCCGAACGTTTCAGATGGATCATTATGATGGACTAAAACCCTAAACCCTAAATGTAGACCGTAAACGTGAAATTCTAATCCTAAATTCTTTAACCCTAAATCCTAATCTTAATTTCCTAAATCATAAATTTAAAATTATGAAATTATGTTCAAAAGCTATAAAAAGTTTACTAGAATGAAAAATAAGTCAAAATAGATCATATTTATATATTATTATTATTTTTTAATTTTTAATTTTTAATTTTTTTAAAATTTGGTTCATAATTTTTAATTTTTTTTGAAAACTCTTGTCAAGACAAAACAAATTGACATAAATAAAAAAATGTAAAAAATTATTAAATAAGGACAAAATATAATACAAAAAAAAATTAGTTTATTTTTCGGCATAGATAAAACTATACTAGGTACAATAAAAATATTAGAACATTAAAATATCTATTATCAATACTGAAAATTCATTCCATTTCATATAGCCCACAACACCCATTGTTAACTATTCATTCGGCTCATTCACGCAAATTTTTAGGGTTGAATCCATTCTGTTGGATTACCCTATGATTTTCTAATAGCTTGTATCCAAGTCCCAAATTATTTGCTTATCCAAAAAATGTCCCAGATTCTGTAGTGTTCTATCCTACGTATGCTTCCATGGAGGTCACTGACTGACCCATAAGCTCTGTAGGGATCATACATGCGAACAGTTCCTGCAGAACTCAAACGGATGTGGAGGCCTGGCGCTATCAGACCATGTATGGCTTCCCTTCCCTTCTTCGATGCTATAATGAACAAAGCACCACTAGCCTTCTTGGTTCCAAGACGGGCCGGCCGGATTCCAGATCTGGAGCTTAGGCTTCTTCAGGTCACGATTATAGTACAGTCTATCCATGTAAATCTGGTCTCAGGACAGGTTTTTAAAAATCAATCAGGGCCGACCCGTTATCTATATCATTTCCTTTTCTGACATTTCACAGTCTGGGCTTGTGCTCTTTGACCCGTTTTGGATACAATTGTTGCCAGTTGGTCACACGGCCTATAGCTTAGGCCTTCGCTATAAATAGACCGCTGATCTGTTGGTTTTTAACGCATTTGATGGATAAAGGGGTTCAATCCTGGAGGCAGATCTGTTCTGCACATCTGATATGGGGAGGAACAAGGCACGTGGTAATCATGGTCGGAGGTATGGTTGGTTCTTAGATCTGTTTCGGGCCGACCCTGGGTCTAGCATCAAATCGGGTGTACTTGCTGGATTTTCTGTATGAGTTTCTGGTATGTTGTTGATATAGTATTTTGGTATGTTCATTTGTTTCCAATGAAAACTACTAGCAGACACCATATTAGGGTTGGAAGAACATAAATTTTGAGTTTAAGGGCCTTTTTGTCTTCACAGCATAAATTTTCCACCTTTTTCACGTGTCTCACTGAATGCCGATTGTTTTTTGTCCTTTCAATATTGATGAGATTTTTCCTAATTTAAAGGCTCAAGGGAAAAAAAAATAATGTTCCTAAGTACTGTCGAAGTGCGTGCATGGATTAGTTAATGGTTCCACCTCACCTGTCTCTCTCCTATTTTCTCTCTGGTCTTTGTTGTTCGAGTATACAGTACTGTTCTTTATTTCACACTAAGTCTCCTCTCTCTCTCTCTCTTTGTCTCACGCCGCTATTCGATCTCTCCCTTTCCTAGTATTTTTTACAGTAAAACTACAGGTAGGTCTGCTGTAAGATCTTGCTGAAGGAGTAGATATAATAAATCGAGCAGTTGAGTTTTATTTATTTGTGATCCTTATATGAGTTTACTTTGCTCATCAGAATCGATCAATTCGTAAAGTTCGTTAACAAATATTATTCATGTTAATCGCAGGTATCAATCAATGCATGATCGCTACATATTTATGCCGATAGAAATGAGCTTTGACAAATAATTTTAAGATAGATAAATTGTTCCGTAACTAATTAATGGATATCCAATCAACATGCCTTTTGGTACAATTGATGATGTTTAAAATATAAACGAGGCCAAGAAAATAATCTTAAAAAAACTCGCAAATGAACAAATTGGATGATCCAGCTGAGAAAGTGTCCGAAGAGGATCTGTATACCTAGAGATAATTTAACAATAAGATAAATGGAGTCTCTTTTTACTATATATGTTTTTAGTTAGTTGTCTTTTGACAGCCAATTCTGACTGTAAAAACAAAATTAATAAAGTTAATGGAGATGGGTTAGACCTAGCTAACAACAGCGTACAACAGCTAGCTGGTTCTCTTCTTGACTTTTATGTGTGTGTGTGTGTGTGTATATATATATATATATAACAGATTCTTCACCATTGACCGAAATTCAGTGTTTGGAAATAATCAGCAAATCAAAATAAAGTAGACAGCCTGGCTCGGTGGCAGCTTCCCTTATAAAACGACGGAAAATAAAAAACAAAATCAACAACTTTTATCTTCCTTTGGTTGGTTTGAAACTTTGAGAAGATAGAGACAAGGCCGTAGTAAAATCAAATTTGTGCACACTAACAATTTCTCTAGCACTTTCCTTCTTAATGACTTTATGTTCTCTCTTTTTGACAATTACCAAACACAGTGTAAAGGACAGGTAAGAGCATGCAAGTATGTACTTGAGGTCCTCAAACTTTCAAACTTTAGGTTTCTAATTCCGTCCTTATTTGAGGATGTTGTATTATTGTAAGTAAGGATGTGTAACGTGTTCGGTCTCAAACTATCAAAGTTGAAGTTTGAGTCAAAATATTCGAAAACTCATTGTACACCTCAACTCAAAGTTGAAATTTGGGTAAAAATTAGTTCTGAATCTGAAAGTTGAAACTTTGAAGCGGGGTACTTATCTGCTGGTCATATACAAGAGGCTTAGCCTTTAGAAATATGTAGCAGCCAGCAGCCTACAACTTTCAAAGGTTTGAAAGTCAAGTTAAACCTATATGTGTAGATCTCCACCAGTTGCAAATTTATTGGTTGATTGGATTTCTCCACTCAACTTTAGTCCAAGGTTCAAATTACACTTTATGAATACATTCAATGACTTCAAAACTTAAATGTCTCAATTTGGAAGGTAAATAGAAAACACAATAAAAATAATGATGTGACAGACTTGAATATTACTATTTCAAGTTTACCAATTTCTGGCCAATTTTGTAGTTGTCGTTGTCAATTTATAGGCTTCATGGTTTAATTTGTTACGTATTTTTTTATTTGTTATGTATTCTTTTCATATGTTATGACTTGTAGTCATAATGTTTATTAGGTGGGTGTTATTCTTGTCTGTTACAAATTAATATATACAATTAGCAGCAAAATGTTACGTACATACTAATGTGGCACCGTCAAAAATTTGTATCTGAGGTTAGGTATCGTGTAGAAGATGGTGAGAAAGCACGGAGGGTGATCTTGTCATATGAATTGCACTCTATTCATGCCTACAATGTGAAAGTAGATACACGGTTGAGGGAACACAAGCCATTTTCTAGGAAGTCGCCTTAGAAATAGGAAACAGTTCACCCACAGAAAACGGAACCTGCTACCACTAGCTACCCCATTCCCTATAAATACTCTCTCCTCTCACCAACAGCCAAGTATATTCTTCTTAACCTCTCTCTCTCTCCAACAGCCAAGTGTATTCCTTCTTAACCTCTCTCTCTCTCTCTCTTTATGTGATCATTTCTTCTAGTGTGATTGACCATGCCTGCTCAAGTTATGGCCGAGAAAACCATCCAAGGGATTCAGGGATTCGGACACGAAAATATTTCTCCTTCTTATAAGAGGTACTTGCTCGTCTAATTCTCCACTTCCCCCTCTAATAAATTTATTATCATCACAAGTAAGGAGTCACAACACATGATGTACATATGAGCTGAGATTACCATTTTTGTGTCCTTTTTTCCCGGAAGAAATTAAGCACTAAAGTTTTATACACACTATACTGTCATGCATTCACTGCTGTTGAATGTTATCAGCCAATAACTAATTTCTCTGTTTTGCTATTGCAAATATAGGTTGGAGGGAAAGATAGCAATTGTGACTGGTGGTGCTAGAGGGATTGGAGAAGCAACAGTCAGACTCTTCGCTAAGCATGGTGCTAAAGTAGTCGTTGCCGATATTGAGGACACTCTTGGAATTGCTCTTGCCACCTCATTATACCCTACCGTAACCTACACACATTGTGATGTTAGCACCGAAGAAGACGTCGAAAACTTGATTAACTCAACCATATCTCGCTATGGGCGCTTGGATGTCCTCTTCAACAATGCAGGAGTGCTCGGAAATCAATCAAAGCACAAGAGCATACTAGACTTCGATGCTGACGAATTTGACCGCGTGATGAAAGTAAACGTGAAAGGGGTTGCCCTAGGAATGAAGCACGCGGCGCGTGTGATGATTCCAAGACGGGGTGGAAATATCATTTCCACAGCCAGTGTAGCAGGAGTCATGGGAGGGATGGGTCCACACGCTTATACTGCTTCCAAGCACGCGATTGTTGGGTTAACGAAGAACTCGGCGTGTGAGTTGGGGAGGTATGGGATTAGGGTTAATTGCATATCTCCTTTTGGGGTGGCGACAGAAATGTTGGTTAGTGCATGGAGGAGAGGGGGTGAAGAAGAAGAAGGAGAAGATGAGTACATGAGGTTTGGAGTACCTTGTGAGAAGGAGGTGGAGAAGATGGAGGAGTTTGTGAATGGGTTGGCTAACTTGAAAGGTTCTACTCTTAGAGCTAGAGATATAGCTGAGGCTGCCCTTTACCTTGCTAGTGATGAATCCAGGTATGTAAGTGGTCATAACCTTGTTGTGGATGGTGGGGTTACCACTTCAAGAAACTGTGTTGGCTTGTAACTTAACTTTCATTTGTAATTTTAATTTTTTATGACGAAATCAATATTGCTTAATTGATGTTGATTTGGTCCATTACGTTACGTTAGCGTACATATACAACTAAAGATGGTGTAACTCCAAGGGGTTAGTCTGGTGGTCAAGACCTAAGATTTAAAGGTATTTTCCCTCTTGGTTTTCAGATTTAAAACCTCTCGGATGCTATCAATCTTTATGGGGATCAGTCCATGGAGAGTAAAGTCGTGATTTTAAATGGAGCTCTAGCAAGTGGCCGATAAAATTTAATCACCCGATGATTAGTCCATAATAAATTTGGATAATCTCAAAACCGACCAATCACCTCGGCTATAAAAAAAACAATTAAAGAGGGTGTCGGAAGTAAAATTCACAGTCCAAACAATCATCATCTTATACATATGTTTCAATGCATAAAAATTTACAGACAATGTGAAAGGATAGATGATTTGTGTTCAGATTGATTTTCGCCTTAAACCGACAGTATAAATAATCATTGACCTATTGAAAAGTATATATAATGTGAAAGGGGAGATAATTATTCTGGTAGTGTTGATAGGCAGGCGCGCAGCAGATCCTAGTGATCAACCTGAATTTGAGAGAGATGATTTTCAATCCATTGACAAGATCACATGTGGATGACCAAATCTTTTTGAACCGGATCTCACGAAAAGGTCAAATTGTACCTGTCAGACAGAGTTGCTTGTCAATTTTATAAGCTCCATTTCCTTCAAGTGGGGGTGAGGTTTCCAACATCCAACTGGACCTTTAAGTGTGTGTTTTGGCAGAGTCAAATCTAATTTCTAGCTAGCTCCGTTGTCGTTTGGACTCCCAAATGGTCACCATACCTTAATACCATAATTCAAGAACCCATAGTATGGAATTGATTAAAAAGAAAGTTACAAGGGGATGTATACTGTTCATTCTAGGGAATTTTCATATATAGGCCATTCGTGTTTAAATATTATCCTATTAAGAAAAAGAAGTGGTGCAACAACAGCACACCACAAAAATAAATGCCAGTTTCTTTACAGTTTTAAATGATTGTGAGGTTGTCCAAATTTTTTCTTCATGATGTTAGTTGTTCCTATTGTAAATTTCATAGATAAGAAACATTAACATAAAGATTTAAGTTTATCAGACTTTGGCAATTACTTGATTTGAACACCCTATATATATTTTTGTTGTTCGAGAGATTTGAATTTTTTGGGTGACCATTCTATTAAAAAAATCTACTCGAATCTTGAAGAAGGAATCCGGATCAGTCCGTACTGGGAAAACTACAAAAGGGTGGATATAGGAGATATTCTTTTGATGTGTTTGTGAGAGAGCAAAGGTGGATCAGAGCTGTCATTGTCCAAATGTGTGTATGGGTAAACGCTGTAAAGCTGACCTAAGGAACCCAACCTCCAAATCCATCAAAGATCTTCTCAAAGGGTTATCAAAATGTGAAAACAAAAACTAGTACTTTCATCGTACATCCACTTTTTAACTTTTAAATGCCTCATAATATTTATTTGTTTTGATTAATTCATAAATTAAAGTCTATACAATTTCTTTTATACCATTTTTTACAAAAAATTAAAGTGACATTTCTTAGAAATTTGAGACTTTAAAAAAAAAAATTATTGTATCTCCTTAAAAAGTTAGATTCCCAAAAAATAGAAAAATAAAATGGGATGAAAAAAATAGCAACTAGCAAGAAGACTCATCGTCGAGTTAGATCCCTACTTTTTGCATGTGTATAACATTTGAAATTTTGATTTTGAATTAAGGGTGAGTTACACGGACATCCCCTATAGTTTCTAACAAACACAATGCCTCCTTTGAGATTTTTGAAATTATTCTAATGATCTTTCTCTTACTTTGTAAATTATTATATAATTACCTCCCTTATCATTAAAATCATTCAAACATTATTAGTCAAACTATTAAAACATTAAAATTTAATTTTTTTATTCCAAAACAAACTGTAACAGAATTCCTATCATGTCCGAAATAGTTCTAAAGTTAAAAATCAGATAGAGTTTTGAAATTTGTCTAAATTTTGACTCCAATTTTTTTTTGAAAAAATTGGGCGTGATAGAAATTATATTACTGTTTATTTTATCAAAAAAAATATAAAAATTGAACTTTCAATAACTTAACTAACAATATTTGAATGGTTTAATGATAGAGAAAATAGTCGCATAATAATTTGAAAATAAGAGAGGCCCGAGCATTATACTTGTCAAAAATCTCAGAGAAGATGAGTGTAATTTATTAACATGGCTAGTATCATTTTGTACGTGTAAGAAGCAACTTTTTTATTTTCATAGACCACTTGAGCCTAAATAGTATAGTCTTATGTTGTAGTATTCAACGTCAAGATTGATCACATTAGGCTACAGTGTACTGTTTCTACTTTCCGTATAATTAAAAGTCAGTTAAGGACAGCTCAATCAAGGTTGGTTATCAAACCCCAAACTTAATAGTTGTTAAGTTTTTGTCTTCAATTTTCTACTTTCGGTAGTAATATTCTATGTATTTTTACTCTTATTCTGGGGTCTGTGTCTCACCTAACAATACTATTTGGACCACCACTTTATGAATTCATTTGATTCTGCAACTAGACATGGAAGCTACTCCCACTTGGAGATGGCCATTAATCTTGCACGCCTTTGCAACAGCCTAGCTTGTGCCAGCAAAGGTGTCATGTATATATAAAGACGGATGCCCAAAGAATAACCCCTCAGTGACGGTCCGTTTGTTAACGGTTAAAATTATGTAAGAGATATTGTGAATATAGTAAGAGGGGATATGGACATATAGTAGAAGGAGAGATTTGTTATAGAGGAGTGAATAATTATAAATAGTTTGTTTGAGTATTTTGTTGAGAAAGAGGAATATGGTAGATATGATTTGATAGATGGTATTTTCGTGATTAACAATGACACTTTTGTAATTACGAAAGAGATGTGGCACACTAGTCCAAATAGCGTGAGATTTTACAACCTATGTCCGCAACCCTAATATTAGTTATGATGAGTCTAAACAGCCTTATGTTTATTTGTTTGTGGCAGTCTACGATGTCTCCTAAAGGGAAGGGAGCGAACCATGAATCAATTCTACTTTTCTCATTTGGAAACACAGACGAACGAGGATTCATTTTGCAAAACAGAAGGCTGCTTTTTGCCCAAAACCTCAATTGATGGATGTTCAGTTTGCTGCTTTTCTCATGTAGTTGGATGTTGATGTAAGTAGGTGTGCTGGTATGTTAGTCAAAGCTACTTAAGAATCTGTTCTCTCTTAGATGCGTTTGATGTAGTTGGATGTTGAAGTAGTAGGTGTGTTTGATGTGGAAATGTAAAGTAGTTTGTAAAGTGGAAAGCAAAGGAACTGATATGCTAGCCTATTATCAACTCGTCCAAGGCTATTAATCTTGGACATGATAACTTCAGTTGAATTCATATTAATTTTGTGGTCTTTTTATACTCCAACATTTGCCTACCTACTTTTCCTTACAAACTAGAGTAGATTTCAACATTGCAATCAATCGCACAGATCAATAGTTCCAGCTGGTCATCCATAACTGGAAAAAGGCGCAAGCTTTAGCAAAGAAACGTTGCAATAGAGGGAAAATATATATCAACATCCAGGATGATTAATGCAGATAAATCCACTACATATATATAAGTTCCTACGGTTACATTAGTTTATAGCTCTGCGCTAGTTCAGAATCAAGTTGAAAAGGTAGAAATGGAACCAATAAGGCAACAGACCAAAAGGAATGCAAAAGCATATAGATTGCACGAAATTTATTCTACAAAAAATAATATTTTCTAATTGGTCATATCTTCTCTCTGAATGAATGGCGGCATAGGTGGCTTCAAACTGTAAGCCTTTCTACCAAAAAAATCTTCTACCACCTCAGGAAACTCACTATCCATTCTGTTACCGTTTCTGGGAAATCTGCTTCCACCATGGGAATCTTCTGTTTCAACCTTGGACAGTATCCTTGGGCTATTCCAAGATGGAGAACAAGGGCCAGATGAAAAAACCGAAAAGCCATTTTCACGAGGCAGAGGGTTTAGCGGGGTCGTGTTCTGATCCATCTGCTTTCTGCAAAAATTTTCCTCCACAATATCGTAGAAATCCCCCGTCCTAACTTCTTGAGCAAGAGAACACCAACAACAAAATAGCCACAGTGCACAATCTGCAATTGCCGGTTTACCAAAACACAAGTTATATGCAGGCAAGTTGAATCTCTTTCTCATTTGGATCCTCCAAAAGCCTCCGTAAAGTAATCCAAACACACAAAGCACAACTCCAGTTATTCCTAAAGCCTCTCTGACAATCTCATTGTCAATGTTCACGGCAGCCAAGGTAAATATCCAAAAAGGAGCAGTGCAGAAGAGGAGAAAAGTCATCAGGTGAACATAAGTGTTTCCAAATCCAAGTCTCTCCATATTCCACCCGAAAACACAAAAGCAACAGAAAAGAGAGAGATACGCTAGTTTAATATCTTGCCACAAGTCAAATACCCCACCTCTCCAAACGGGGTTGTTCTCAACAGTTCTTTGGTCCTTTGTTGATGCAAATGAGAATCTCCTCTCTGATGACTTAACCCTCACATGGCTTGAACAACTAGTTCCACCTGCAAGGATTTGATCCTGTGCTTCCTCATCCACTTCTGAATCATAGTCTCTCCCAAGGGGACTAAGTATGGAGTACAACCCAGCAATTGCTGGAGCTGCAATCGCAACAGAAAGGCATACACCAACTCCTATGGTGGGTCGTTCGGATCGTTTATAACCCAAATTTAGGCTGCACAAGGTGTATTGAGCAAAGCAATTCAAATGGAGAAGAAGAATGACAACCATCATATGGGTCCACTCATGGGGTTTGCAAGTACCATTTTTGCAGTATATTCTTCTGAGTTGGGCAATATCCTTGGGGTTCCATCTGCACAAGAGGAAAAGGTGATGGAAACGCTTTGGGTGTTGGTACAAACACATGAGAGTGAAGAGAGCGTTAATGATTTGATTATTGACCTCAAACCATTCATTTCTCTGTACTTTGTTTGGCAAAACGCCATTTAACATTCCTGTCAATACCAGAAACAGGATTGTCCCTGAGATGCCAACACAAGTTATCCATGAAAGAAGTGCCATATTCAAAGGCTTCCTCATCCATTGTTTACTTTTACTCCACAGAGCAGCCCGGTTGATTTTCCTGGAAAAAACCCCATTGAGAAGTTTTTGGCGAGCTTGACGAATAGAACAAGGCACAGATTGGGAGATTTTGTCTCTTTCCACGCCTAACTGACAAAATTTACCTGATGGGGAACCCAACCCACCACCAGAACTAAGATTTAGGATACTAAATCTACTAGGAAGATTTGTTTCGATATGCTGAAGTCCAATCTGAGAATCACAGTCTCCTAATAGTCCCTTCCTAGATGTGGATGCTGAAAGAGGAATTTGAATATCTGCTGTAAGACCCTTCTGTCTTCCGTTATTGCACCATAACTGCCCCAGAAGCTCTTCAGATCTACCCACATTACCGGTTGAAACCATCTTACCAGCAACAGTATTTCCCAAAATTCCCAGATACAAACAATCCAAAAATCCAAGACCCATAAATCATTATCATGAATAGTTGAGTGCGTTTCCTAGGCAGAAAACTCAGGCATGGTAACTGCACTGCAGAAGTTCCCTGGAAACATGCCAACATATTAAATAATATACAGAAACAAGAAGATGCTGATCTCATATGAAACGGATAAAAGAAGACCTAAACCCAACAAAGAAGAAATAGAGCTACCTCAACTTTATCACAAGTTAATGACTACAATTTCTCATATGCTAAAGAAGTAGGAGAAAAGATGAAAGTGGGATGATAGCCTTATTAGTTATTTCTGCTCATCAACTACTTCTAACAAGCAAGTTTGTAGCCTATCTTGGCTGAATATTGGGACAAATGACAAATAGACTTAACTTCATAAGGAGGAAACTATCCTTAACAAGCAACCGATTTACACACTGCTGCAACTACAAAGATAGAACAAGCGCGATTAACGCACACGGCTAGCTACATACCCTTTCGAGTATTTGGTCATCATTTAGGCCACTAAGTGAGACATACCTGACGGAGGAGAAGAATAAAATCCAAACATTAACCCAAAAATAAAATCGGCGGCGATCTGAGGTTGGAAATCAGGACTTTGTTCTACAGAGGACAGTGAAGAAAGTTGTGGTAGCCGAGAGGAAGACTTTGTTGGACCTTTTTTTAATCACAAGGTATGCAGCTCATGAATTATTGATTCAGGCATGATAATTAACCCCAAAACAAAATAAGATTCCAAATTCATGAACAAACATCTGCTACATTTGAGTTTTTGACAGATCCCACAGCATTAGCGACATAATTATGCTACCCAAGTTGAATTCCATTTCCAGAAGAACAAGATAAGAAGCAGTAATAGAAAAGCAAGAAAAAAAAAACACTAAAAAGCCTGGCATGTGGGAAAACTAAAACCCAAAATTCTGACCCATATTAGCTCAGAAAACACCAAATTTTAAACTGCAATTTCACAATGGTGCGTGAAAAACTCATAGAAGTAAAAAAAATAAATAAAATAGATAGAAAATTTGTATGTCTGTGATTCGAAGTTGCAGAATTTTGTTTCCTAGTTTTTCTTTTAATGTAGTTGTCGCGAACTAAACAAGGAACAATCATATACCAGATCATTACATTGCAAATCAAAACAACGAAACATTGTATGAGCAGTTAAATACCTCGAGAACTTCCAAGGAGCAGAAACAGAGCATTTGTAGCGAGGTTTGAGGAAGAGCCTCGGATCCATCGTTATCGTTAATCGCTGGACACAAAACACAAGCTACTTTTGAATTTTGGAATGCCTTTGACGATTTTACTTTTTTAGCTTTTACTTTTACGTTCTTTATCTGAACATGCGCTTCACTCGAGAATATTGTTTGTTTCTACTTTTGCTTTTCAGAAATGCCACATGCACGGAACCCTCCACCAGCGGAGATGAGTGCCATGTAGTGAGCTCATTGTATGGGTGTAGTGAGTTCATCCAACTATACATTTTGACAATGGACAATTCAGATTCATTATATAAAAATAATTAATTGAATCTAAATCGTTCATTGCCAAAACATATAACCAAATAGACTCGTTACACCCATATAATAAACTACCTCACTACAGGCCCCCAATTCCCCACCCTCTTCTACATTTGGAAATTACACAAGCCACCATCCCTTCCTTCTCTTTTTCTCTTAAAAGTTTCTCTGCGTCCCATTTGTCCTAACTTAATTATTCATAATTAAATTTTTTTTATATTTCAATTTTTTTTCATTTATTATTTTGACCTTAATTTTTTTATGAATTATTAATCGGTTTCGATGAGATGAATCTAAAAAATATAAAATTATGTTAAAAAACTAAAAAAATCACTAAAGACGAAGAATAAGTACAAAAATAATCCTATTTTTAGATTATTTTTGTCTTTTCTAAATTTTTTTCAAATTTGGTCCACGATTTATAATTTTTCTGAAAGCTCTCGTCAAAACTAACCAATAATCCGTCAAAAATTGACGAAAAGCAAAAAAAATTCAAATAAAGACAAAATAATTATCAAATAATCAAGTCAGGCCAAACTTAGCCTACTTTTAAAAATAAATGACAAGTACTTGGAGGGAAAATAATTTTATGAAAGGTATTTTATATTTTCTAATAGTATTAAAAAAATAAAAACATAGCAACACTATTGTACCAATTCGATACTATTTTAATATAATCTCAACTCTAAATAACTAAATTAATTAATGAGTTTGAGACAAATCAGTTATCTTAAATGATGTTGAATTATGGTAAGGTACTTGTTAATCTTATAATAATTTCAAAATTCAACAACCCTTTATTAAAATATTTCGAGAGGGCATGGTTAATTTTGAAATAATTTTTTAAGTCAATAGTAAATTTTTAATATTTTACAAAAATAAAATTGGAAAAATATGACCGAAAGGGATTTGAATAAACGGCGTTGGTTATTTTTTTTCCTAAAATTAGAACATTAGGACATGTGATGAATGTGATTATTTTTGAATGATTTACGAGATTTTTAAATTTTTTTATAAATCAACAAAACAAATAATAATAAGAAAATACAAATCAACAAATACCTTATTATAACTCAAAAATCTTTTATTAAAAATATTTTGAGCTCACGGTTAATCTCAAAATAATTTTTTAAGTTAATGATAAATTTTTAGTATTTTTCGAGAATAAAATTCGAAAAGCATGATCGAAAGGGTTCGAATGAGCGATGTCAGTCACCTTTTTTCTTCAAAATTGGGCACATTATGACATGTGATGAATATGAATATTTTTAAATGATTTGAGAGATTTTTAAATTTATTTTACAAATCAACAATAAAAAAAAGAACAATAAAATATAAATCTACAAATACCTTATAAAATATTTTGAGTTAACGGTTAATCTCGAAATAATTTTTTAAGTAAACGGTATATTTTTAGTATTTTGTTAAAATAAAATTCAGAAAGTACAACAAAAAAAGATTTGAATGAATATTGTCAATCACTATTTTTTCTTCAAATTTGGGTACATTAGGATATATGATGAATTTGATTTTTAAGAGATTTTTAACTTTGAATATTTTTCCTAAATCATTTAAGACATTTTTGAGTAATTTTTAACTTTGAATATTTTTGGATAATTTAAGAGATTATTTTCTTAAATTATTCAAAAATAATCACATTCGTTACATTCGAATCATTTTTTGTCGTACTTTTCAAATTTTATTCTCAAAAAAATACTAAAAGTTATCGTTGACTTAAAAAATTATTTCGGAAGTAACCGTGAACTCAGAATATTTTAATATCAGTTGTTGAATTTTAAAATTATTATAAAGTCATCAAATACCTTATTATAATTCAACATTATTTAAGATAATTAATTTTTTTAAAAATAATATAAATTTTAATTTAATAATTTAGAGTTGAGATTATATTAAAATAGTATCCAGTTAGTACAATAGTCTTGTTATGTTTTGATTTTTTTAATACTATTAGAAAATATAAGGGTGAATTACACTAATCTTCCCTGAGGTTTATAATAAATACAATGCTCCCTTTGAGGTATTTAAAATTATTCTGACCTCCCTTATTTTTTAAACTATTATGCAGTTACTTCTCCTATCATAAAAATCTATCAAACGTCATTAGATACGCTATTAAAACTTAAAATTTGAGATTTTTTTAACAAAATAAACTGTAATGTAATTCTTATCATGTTCAAAATAACCTATTTTAAATTTTTGCGATTTTTCTAAAGTCAAAATTCAGACAGATATTAAAACTCTGCTTAAATTTTAACTTTAAAAAAATCTAAAAAAATCATCATATGTGATTTCGAACGCAATAAAAATTATGTTATAGTTCATTTTGTTAGAAAAAATCTCGAACTTAAAGTTTTAGTAGTGTACTAATGATGTTTGACTGATTTTAACAGTAAGAAAGATAATTGCATAATAGTTTAAAAAGTGAGGGAGATCAAAATAATTTTAAAAACCTTAAAGAGGGCATTATATTTGTTGTAAACGCTAGGAAAGGTCAGTCTAATTCACCCAAATATAAAATACCTTCACAAAATTATTTTCAATCCAACGAATTTGCATTTATTGGTGGGAACTATTGTGGGTGCTCATCATTTTAAAAGCATTGAAACTTGAGAGAGAGAGAGAGAGAGAGAGAGAGAGAGAGAGAAAAGGGAGGATGAGTTGTGTAATTGTTTTGGAGGTAAAAAAGGTGGACCCCACCTAGCCACATGGTTCGACGAGGGTTTCAGTGGGAGGTTCCATGCATTTAGCACTTCTATTTGCTTTTTATTGGTTTTCCCGTGAAGTTCACGGACATCCCCGTGTTTCGTACGAGGAAAAACACAGCAGAACAGATTTATGTGTATAATCATCCGATACATATTGAGTTTAATAAATAAGAGATTTTATTTAGACTTATTAGATTATTGAATTTTTTTTTTGTCTTTATGTAAATTTTTTTTTATAATTTTTTTATTTTTCTTCAAATTTTTGTGAATTATTAGTTCATCTTGACAAAAGTTTTCAGAAAAATTATAAATAATAGATCACACTTGAAAAAAGTTCAAAAAAGATAAAATAATAAAAAAAAAATTTGAGCTTATTTGTTGTTTTTAGTAATATTTTTTAACTTTTGAACATAATTTTATATTTTTTTAGATTCTTTTCATCAAAATGTACTAATAATCCACAAATGTTTTGAGGAAAAATTAAATAGAGTCAAAAAAATAATCCAAAAAACTAGTTAAGACAAATAGAGCCTAAAAAGTTTATAAACACACACACACACGTGTATATATATCTAAAATCGTTCGATGTACATAAAATTTATAATATTTAAAGAATTTCGCATTAAATAGTTATAAAGACAATTATATCCGTCAGAATCTATTCCATTTTCTCCTTGAACATTCTTCGAGATTTTGATATATTATTTGCTTCCAATATTTTTAAAACCATTATCATGTATTCCCTTTTCCATTTAGGCCTGAGCCTAACCAAGTCGAGCTTTAAATTGTCGATCTCAACTTGGGCTCAAATTGGAATTATTTATTATTTTGAACAAGGATAAGAGTCGAGCTTGAGCTCTCTTATTAAAAACATTCATCACGTTATGATTTTATTTTTTATTTTTGTCTTTATTCATATTTTTTCGCGTTCCTTAATTTTGTGTTAAATTTTTATGAATTATTGATTCGTGTTGACGAGAGAAATTGCAAAAAGTGAACAACTATGACCCAAAGTTTAAATAAGTTTACTGAAGAAAAAATAACTCGAAATAGACAGATATCTTTAAAATTTTTATCTTTTCTAGATTTTTTTAAAATCTTATTCAGTTTTGTTTATTTTTCTGAATCCTCATATCGAGACGAACTAATAACTTATCAAAATTTGATGCAAAACTAATAAACGCAATTTCAAATAATATAAAAATAATTACGTCAAATTTAGTCAAATTTTTATGATCACAAGTCTACCTTCGGCTAACTCGAGTTAAATTTGTTTGCGAAATAATCCTAACATTCTACTCAAACTAGCCTCATCGAACTATTTGTGGTTGACAAACAGCTCAATTTGTTTTCAACTATAAATAATTATCATATTGGCAATTTCGTGGATTTTGTGCTTTAATACAATTGATCTTCAATATCAGTTAGAATTTAAATTCGATTGAAATTAGGTAATGAGAGAGTTGTGATTCAAATCGAAATCTATTTAAGGTTGAATTGGTGAAATTAGGAAGCAGAATCGGAGTTAAAATTGCACTTCAAATTTTGGCATATTAAGAGGCCACTCAAGCGATCTCGAGCGAGCTAAGGGGGGCACTCGAGTGAGCTATAGAAGGTCAAAAATTCTGTAAATAAGCAATAAATGTTCAGATGAAAGTGAACCACACACAGAGCTAGGACTAGATATAATTTCGGCTCAAGTGTAACTTGGCTAAACGCATGACACTGCTAAATTACATCACTTGGGTAATACAAAACTTGAGTCTATCACACTTTTGGTTAGAGTCAAAACTCGGCTTAAGTCGCATCACGGCTACAAGACGCGTATAATATTCTCATGAAAAATATATCCATAACAACTAGTCGTATGTCATTATCAAAGTCTGAGGATCCACGAATATCCTGAGTATCAATATTTATTCATTGTTTAAAAATCAAAGTATACTCTTGTAACATTTATCAATTCTATCATCATGCTCAATTGTAGCATAGATATTTTGGAAGACAGTAATTCGAATAAGTAAAGCATGCGATGAAATCTGAGACAAAATAGTATGTAATGAACATGACATAAACTAATTTAGAAACTAGTTTGTTTTATGATCACGTGTAAGTTAAGTGTATCCTAACATCTTCTAAATCCTTTGTGGTCTAACGAAACCTAAATTATTTCAATTAAATAATAACTTAGCGTGAGTATATTTATTCATGAAATGTTTATGTTCTGTTTAAGATAAGGTCTAAATGATCAGAGTGAGTTCCTGATATCATTTAATTAATATCTTATCATATCAAGATTATATAATCAAGACATTGGCATTGAAATGTAATTACGTAACAAAATATTAATATATGTAAAAAATAAATATTTATTTAATGTATTCCAAAAAATTGTTTAATAATATAATACAAGACAAGTATATTTTTGTGTGAGTTAAAATTGTAATATAATTTTTCAAAAAGAATGATAGCGTAAATTTTCATAAAATTAATTTAATTGATAATAATAATAATAGTTTAATTCTTTATATAAACTAGGGGAAGTTTAATTATAATAACAATAATAAAAAAATAAATTCTTAAATTATAATTTAATATTAATAGGGGTACAATCAATAAATAATAAAAAAAAATTAGGTAAAATCGAATATATCGAAACTAGTTAATTTCAATCAAACTCTATCCGTAAGTTCATCCGATCGTAGATTTGATCGTCCG